>JAZKJV010003596.1:0-250000 GCA_037367405.1 Ottelia alismoides
TGGAGATATAAATGCAGCTTCATATATAGTGCATAAGTAAATCAAAAATCCATAATCTTATTCAATAATGTCATATCCATTGGTAAAAGTTTTTAGAACAATAATTATATGTTCTTCGTTCGTAGAAATTTGTATTGATCATTATTAATTTAGTGATGATTAAAAAATCAATGAATAATCATCATTGCTAGCAATATACCAACGAATATAATGTTTTGAGAATTTAAAAAAATATAAATTTTTAATGAATAATATTCACTGTTATTTATTAAGTACAAAATATATGCCGACATATATTAAATTATTATAGTTCGAAACGGATGCCATATTTGTTATGAAAGGTTCGTAAAAACAAGGATGATATATTTTCTAATTTTTTACCAACAATTGTTCATTTAGTAATTAAAAAAATCGATTGATAATCATTGTTGTATGGTCCGTTGCTAGGTACACAGCAATGAATATGACTTTTTGTTGCGAATCTAAAGAATCATATATGATTGTAATGAATTTTTGTTGTATATACACTTATAGTTATGAAAGACATGTCAACTGAATATTAAAATATTTTATTTCATAATGAATGTCGTATTCAATACGAAGTATTCAAATAATCGTGATTATTTATTCACGTAAGTTTTCATTGAATTTTATATAAATCGTTATTAGTTTAGCAACTAATAGGAAATAATCAACTTAACCTTTGGTGCATGATTTATGGCAATCAATTAATATAAGAATGAATATGATTTTTCTTGTAAATTTAAACAATCAAATATAATGTTATAATAAATAATACTTGTTGTTATGCATTTGACTATAAAAGAAAGGCAATGAATATTAAGTACTATTCGTTGTCCTAAATTAATTTTGTTGTAGTTAGGTCTACATTAGTTTTTAATGACATGATTTCATATATTAAAGTTTCAAGATGGAATTATGAAATAATTTAATCAATTACTATAAAACTGAAAAATTAATATCAAGCGTATAAAAACTTGTATTATTTCCAAAAAATCATAGGAAGTAGTTTCCGTCGTTAAAATATTTAAAAAATTTTACCCAATACAATTTTATAAATGTGTTTTCTAAAATAAAATGTATCGTCATTTAAACATAATTATTTTAATTTTAAGTTGGATTATGCAAAATGATGGTACTTTTTGCGATGCAATTAGCATCGTAAGCCTTTTATTATCATCCATATTATATTGTGGCATATTATTATTATTATTATTATTATTTTATATGTTTGTATGTATATGTATATTAATGTACACACTTTTATGAACATTGATAAAAATTCAATTCTTTTTTGTATGTGATTTTTATTGATGCTTGTTCAGATTCGATATTTATTTATATTTGGATTCACTCTTTATTTGAATTCACATTTTATTCGATCCATATTTGAATTTGATAAATATCGAATTTGAAATCGTATCTGTATTTTTAAAGATATAATTTCTTTAATGTATATCCAAATCATATCTATATCTATATTTGTATACCGCAACGATCATAGGCCTCGTATTGACTCCAGTGGAGTGGGAATGTCCTGAAGAAGAGAACGAGTGTAACGTCACGGGCTTAGATCCCCGGTCCGTTATTGAGAAAAAAAATAATTTGTTGAGTTCAGGCCTAATTGGACCCATTGACAATCATCTAAAATACTTAAGTCCAAGTGGTAAGTAATAATCACGACCACTTATAACCAACTCTCACGCTTGTAGGTTTTAGATGTGGGAATAACTTTAGAGGTATGGGTGTCACAAGGAGCCCTGAGGACTGTGTGGACTGGAACTTTCTATGGTTGTCTCTGAGGCGACATGGCTTCCCAGACCGGTGGATTGCTTGGATGAAGAGATGTGTCACGACGTCTTCTTATACGGTCATGGTGAACGGGAGACCTGAAGGGGGGTTTTTCTTGCCCCAGAGGGGTGTCAGACAGGGATGTCCTTCGGCACCCATGTTGTTTGTTTTGGTAGCGGATGCTCTAGCAGTGTTGTTCAGGCGTGCAGTTGACGAAGGATGGTGCGAGGGGTTTCGTTGTGGCACCATCTCCTTACCTATCTTACAGTACGCTGATGATACAATGATTTTCCTAGGCGGATCAGAGGAGATGACTAGAAGGGCGGAGCAAATTGTGGGAATTTTTAGTAGTCTATCGGGCCTTCAGATCAATAAAAATAAGTCGGTGGTGGTTCCTTTTGGAATGGAGGGTGACGAGGGATCCGATGGGCAGAGTTGTTGGATTGCCCGTTGGACAAGTTACCGATTTCTTACTTGGGGCTCCCACTGGTGGCAGGCAGGCTCAAAAAATCAGATTGGGACATGGTCATTCAGAGGATGTAGCAGAGATTGGCAGGATGGGAAGGCAGTTACCTTGTCAAAGGGGGGAAAGCTGATTCTTTTGAAGCACGTGCTCTCAGCAATCCCTATTTTCTTTATTTCCACTAGACTGATGCCTGTGGGAGTACGCAGGAAGATCGAAGCCATGATGAAGAGATTCTTCTGGTCTGATGGTAAGCAGAACAGATCAGGGTTGCATTTGGTACGATGGAAGAGCTAACGAAATCGCGGGACAAAGGAGGCTTAGGGATTCAGGACTTGATGTGCATGAACAAAGCTCTATTGGCAAAGTGGGCTATTCAGATTTGGGGCAAGACGGACAGATTGGTTGCTAGACTTTTGCGTGAGCTTTACAGTATGCAGGGCTCCCTAGAGGCAGGAAGAGTGAGGTTTGAGTCCCCGCTACGGGATGGAGTCCGAGAAGTTCTACCATTGTTGGCATCAAGAATGAGACCGCAGGTCGGGAATGGGGAAGGCTTCAGGTTCTGGCGAGATGATTGGACGGGGGATGGTCCGCTGAGCAGTAGGTTCCCAAGGCTGTTCGCGTTGGCTGATTCGAAGGAGTGCACTTTGGTGAATGTTGGGATATAAGGGTCTTGGGACCCACATTTTGTGTCAGTTCTCTCAAAACCAGCGTTCGGAGGAGCTTGCAAGGATGAAGTCTGAACTACCATCTCCGGATTGCATCACGCAGGGCAGGGACCATTTTCAATGGGATGGCGGCAGATTCTCAACAAAGAAAGCTACAAGGAATTCAAGGGGTCTGCAGAAACCATGGATTCAGACTTCTGCCAGGATATTAAGATTATTTGGGCAAGCAAGATACGAGGCAGGATTAAAATTTTCCGTTGGTGTTTAAGAAGGGGAAGATTGTGTGATAAAGCAAGGAGGGGAAGGTTGTTTGGTATTACCGACACTAGGTGCGATAGATGCGGAGAACAATTTGAAGATGCAGATCATTTGTTCTTCACGTGTCCAACGTCAGAGAAGGTGTGGAAGGAGATCGGGCCATCATGGATTTCGACAGGAGGAGCCATTGAGTTTTGGAGGTCGGTAAGGTCGATGGGGGGCAATTCATCCGATGATTGCACTCTGCCTTTTGCGATTCTGTGGGCTATTTGGATGGGAAGGAATGATCTAATTTTCAAAAATCAAAGGTTCTATCCAGAGAATGTGCAAGCTCATTGTAATTCTTTGTATCATTTCTGGGCCTTTGGGTGATGTACAACTCTTTTTTTCAATAATCATATTTTTGCGGTGAATCCCATCTCGGGATGACACCCTCTTGTTACTAAAAAAAAGAAGCCCCGAGGACAGGACTATCTCATCTAGGGAGGACTTTCTTTCGTGATAAATTCATATGGAGATGAAGCAAATATAAATACGTCCGATCCGTTTTCTCTCTATGTACGGATGCGTAAATCTATACTAAAACGGATAATTTGTTTGCATTTCCTCCTAAGCTGTCACTCCCTGTGATCAGAAGATGTTATTATCACAAACGAATAATATTAGCGTATCTTTGTTTGATCAAAGACATCCTTGGGTTCCTTTACAATCCCTGAGTACGTGTGAGGGGGGGGGGGAGGAGTGGGCAGAGACGAAGTCAGAAAATTCTTCTTGGAGGGGCTAAATTATTTAGGGGGTGGAGGGTGGAGGCAAATTATTTAGATATTATTTATCTTGTTATTTTAATTGTTAATATTTGGGGAAGGATTCCTCTGTTGTAATGCGTGTTACAAAAGAAGGTATTGTAGCTTTTTTTCAAATTTTTTCTTAAAATCCAACCTTATAGATAGAATATTCGAATAATATTATGCATATCTTCCTAATTTCGCTCAAATACAAGATCATTTGCTATTTTATAACAATGATAAAAGTTTGAGTATCTTTTAAATGAGACTTAAGTTGCTTAAATACTGATTGAACTTTTAACCACTAAGATAAATTAGGAAATGTCATCAAATTTGAGAAAAATTTGGAGCATATGTAGAACATTAACGGAAGTTTCGATTTATGAGGTTGGATTTGTGGAAACGAATTCAATCTATAAGGCGAGCTTCCAATAATTCCATAATTGATTGAAACTAATATTGGGTATGTATTTTTTTTACAAAACACCCATATAAAGTTATAATCGAACATAAATAATATCTATAAACATCATATTGACCAAAAGATCCCTACAAAACAATTCATATCACTGAAATAAACATTTATTAATGTGATATTAAGTAATACCATTAGATTTAATATGTTCAAAAAAGTAACACTATATAGATATGTGGACCAATCCCTTATCATATTTTTTATACATATTTTGACATGTGTACATGCATCTGCATACTATTTTAAAATTGACATAGATAAAAATAAGGTTGCAAACATGCGGATACAAATATGTATTTTTATCCATATATGTATATACTAGAAAAATATGTAACCATATCCATTTTAAGATCATAAAAAATGAAAGAGGTATCCAAATCCATATCCGTATATGCAAAGAAATATAAAGAAAAATTATTATCTATACCATATATGCTAAAAAAAATTTATATATTCGTGACGGGTTCTAAACGGGTATGATGATGGACATATACGGATACACAGTATCTGATTATGCACATCATGTAATATTAACAGTTAATTATTTTAGTTAGATCATATATATATATATATATATATATATATATGGATTTAATGGGCTGACCCCTGGGGACAACCAACATGGCTGCCCCACCCCCTATTTCGGCGTGTTTTTTATTTTTTTTGAAAAATAAAACCATGTATATTCATCCCTATATTCCTCCTATATGCCATTCGAATTTCGTCAGAAACAGAGACTCCTACGGCCTCCATCGAGATGGTGTCGATTTAAAAAATCCTGATACCGTTAAAAATGACCGTCTAGATGAAGGCCATAGGAGTCTCTGTTTCTGACGAAATTCGAATGGCATATAGGAGGGATATAGGGATGAATATACATGACGATATTTTTTGAAAAAAAATAAAAAATACCTTAAATGGTGCGGGGGCAGCCCCGTTAATATATATATATATATATATATATATATATATATATATATATATATATATAGGGAAATTATCCAATGCGCACAGGGCCCATTTGAGTTTCGGTGCGCACCATTTCTTGGCCACACACGTGTATTACCAATTTAGTGGTTACCTATTTCGAAGGATGTTGTTTTTGGAAGGAGATTAATATGCAAAGCGATTTAACAATAAGCAGTATTCCAATTATATCGCGTCCTAAAAAATAGGAAGATCGTTTTAGAAAGAAAACATTCGAATCGATTATTTCTTGCTGAAAATCGAGATCCAAATGCTCATGTCAGTAATATATATATATATATGTAT
This sequence comes from Ottelia alismoides, assembly GCA_037367405.1. Classification (NCBI taxonomy): domain Eukaryota; kingdom Viridiplantae; phylum Streptophyta; class Magnoliopsida; order Alismatales; family Hydrocharitaceae; genus Ottelia; species Ottelia alismoides. The sequence goes on from JAZKJV010003596.1 coordinate 5,734, forward strand.
GTATATAATAGTCAAGTAAATAGTTGTGCGAGATCAGTAATATCCAAAACAACGGTCAGTAATTTACATTCATTGTATTACATGGTGTAGAATTCAGTAATATATACACAATGGACAAGTAAGTGCGTGTTGTGATGTCAGTATTATCCAAACAACGGTCAGTAATACATTCATTTTATTACATGGTGCAGATTTCAGTAATATGTACACAATGGACAAGTAAGTGCTTGTTGTGATATCAGTAAAACCATAACAAAAGGTCAGTAATTTTCATACGTTTTGTTACTTTGAACAAAATTCAGTAATTTAGAGATGATGCTCAAGTAATATATATACAGTTATCAAGTAAATTATTGTTTGTGTTCAGTAATGTATATATCCATGTCTTATATCACATGTTCAGTAATGTGTACGATTCTCAAGTAATAGCTACTATGATATCAGTAATAATAAAGTAATGGTCAGTAAGTCATGGGCATTGCTCAAGTAAGAAAGTAACTATTTGTTAATGCAATGCACTTTACATCGACAATGGTATTACTAACCATTTGTTATGTTATTACTGATCTCACAACACACATTTACTTGACCATTTTATACATATTACTAAATTCTCTACAATGTAACTATTTGGATGTAAATTACTGATCATTGTCTTGATATTACTGATCTCACAATAAGCATTTACTTGACCGAATAATATTTATTACTATCATAGCGTTTGGATCCGCGTGGAATCATTTATTTGAACGCTAATGCGCCCTGTGCGCAGTGGATAAGCCCTCTATATATATATATATGTGTGTGTGAGTTTAATGGGGCTGCCCCCACATCGTTTTCGACGTTTTTTTATTTTTTTTTGAAAAATATCGTCATGTATATTCATCCATATATCCCTCTTATATGCCATTCGAATTTCGTCAGAAACAGAGACTCCTACGACCTCTATCCAGACAGTCATTTTTTAACGGTAATAGGATTTTTTAAATCGATACCATCTCGATGGAGGCCGTTGGAATCTCTGTTTTTTGACGAAATTTGAATGACATATAGTAGGGATATAGGGATGAATATACATTGCGAAATTTTTCAAAATAAAAATAACGCCGAAAACGACGCGGGGGCAGCCCTTGGTGCAGCGCCATTAAACTCTCTCTCTCTCTCTCTCTCTCTCTCTATATATATATATATATATATATATTGATTTTTTTGTTGTTATATAGGAGGGGCTATTATAACATAACATATAAATTTTAATTATTAAATGGTGTATTTAGATCATATACAATACTATATATTAAACATATATATAAGGAGATAGTTGAGAGCCGGGGGTTAAGCGCCTCCCCCCCCCCCCCCCCCTCCGTCACTGGGGGGTTAGAAAAGGATGCGATAAATTTCGTCTGCACGAGGAGGTGTGTCGGTCTATCAAGTTCGCTAACATACGCAGAAATAATAGGGAGCGACGAGACACAATGTTGCATATTTACTTTACTGCAGTAAAACCTGGAGCTTTATTGAAAAGCAAGTCATTCCCAACCGTAATAAGAAACTAAAATGGAAAACACATACTCACGAAGGGAAAAAGGAAAGATAATAAGAAAGCATAGATTGTGGACACGAGACATGACACCGCCAACTAAAACCGATGACAACTCCATCTCCCTTGAGCATCAGCAACGAGTCCATGTCGGGGGACAGTACCAAATTTCCCTTAGACTTCCACCATCGGCTGCCATTTGAGGGTGCACTCTTCCCCCGCCTCCGGTCACTCTTTTGTCACGGTATCCTCCTCCGTATCCTCTTCCTTCCTTGTGGTGTCCGCCTCGTCTTCCTACCTTATGGTGTTCGCCTTGTCTTCCTTCCTCATGGTGTCCTCCTCCTCCATGAAGGTATCCGCTTCCGCTACCACGCCCTCCTCTTCCTCCGGCGTCACCGGAATGTGCAAAGACCAGCGAACAGAGGAGGAGGATGGCCACCAACACCACCGTCACCTTCATTCTCTCGGCAGGGGAGGGGGAGGCAAAGATGGATAGATGCTCGGATGCGTCTTTGGGTTTGTTCCATACACGTCTCTGGTATTTATAGATATCTATACGGTCAAGGAAAAGGACACAACAAATGTTTTGGATGATATCTCTTGCAAAGGAATAGACCGAAACCCTCTCCGTTCTCCAACGGTTTATGAGAAATTATAGGGAGTTTTTTAATCAGTTCGTTTCGATTTGGACTTTTTCAGAGGGAGGGATTATTTTTTTTTCTTTTTACCAATAATTCGTTACGTACTTTTATACATTATCTTCATTACCACAATCCTTCTTCCTTTTGTTATTTGGAATCTAATTATAGTGTTATATTCTACTTGCGTTCCTAACAGAACTCTACTACAAATAAAAGCTGGAGCTTAGAGCTTATAAAAAGTACACATGATTGGGATTGTATCACATAGACCAAATATATGAGATGTATTTGTCAAAATAACAACTCTAACAAATAGCGTGAGAAACGATTTAAAAATGTCACGCATTGTTAAAATAAAGTTAAATTTGCATCATGTAGTAAACACATTCATAAATTCACGGGCATAAAAAGGTAAATTAAAAGGTAATATTCCTCTGGTTTAACATACTTGATAGTTAACACAGGATCTTTACCCCCTCCCTCTCTCTGCCTCCCCCGTATCTTACTTCTCATCCCACATTTTTTTTAAAAAAAAGATCAAGTTCATTCATTATAATCTCAAGCATAACATAGCGAGATTTTACATAGAGAAGATGACACGCTCACCATCAACAAGTCCACCCAAAAAGCCGATTCATAAACAACCAACTCAAAAACCATTGCAGAGACTTATTAAGTTCATCATAGAGTTAGGATTACAAGCCACGTAAAGAGACATTCTGATTCAGTGAACATTGTTGGATGCGTTGAAACGACGATTAATCCCAATTGTTGTTAAGTTCCTTTATCGTCGGTTTCTCTTAAGCCTGAAAAACGTAAACGAAATTAAATCTTTGACCCATACCTGTAAAGCACTATTCATCAGCTCTAGATAACCAGCTATGTTTTCGAGATATATAAGATTATATTTTTGAACTTCCAAATCCCCTCCTCTTCTTTATCAGAATCGTCCTACTATTCATTTCTTGTTACACTTTAATATCTTAGCATCATCTTCTCGTGTATAGAACAACAAACAGAAATTAAATCTATAACATGAGCAACGAAGTATAAACATGTAATTAGTTAATTGTAACTAGCATGTGTTTCTTATTTGAGATTGACTTAAATACCATCAATCAAATTTGTATTGCTGATGCCACATGATATTCTACCATTTCCATTTTATATAAATTGTCAAATTAGGCAGCAAAGGTACAATAGTAACATGTTCCCCATTTCCATCGACACCATATCTGCATTCATATGCATGTTTTAAGGTACACACTAATTACCATTGCATATAATTATTATTGACTACGGTGAAATACATTGGCTTCAAAAAGGTTAATGTGGGTAAATAATTGCGGCCTAAAACCCTTTAAAACAGTTGGTCACGGTAATATTACATGGCAAAAATTGACTGTACACAATATATTAATCTAGATAATGAGCATTCTATGTGAGATCAAGCTCGTGCTCCAAATGAGAAGGCCGCATATGCTCTCTTGTTACCTGTGTCATAGTTCATGAATGGCTATGAAAGCTTGTGGCTGCACTACCATCGCTTATGGCTGCTTTACCATCCTGAACTCTAAGCCCTTGCTCGATTGCGTAACTCATGGTCGGATCGACATCCATGTCCATAAAACATTGTGGGTTTAACACCACGAAACCTTTACGCGTCTAGGGTATTATTCTTGCAATTGCGTGTAGATTTGCTAAATTTGTAAAAAAAAAAATCAAAACATCAATTTTGAGGATATTGAAAGATAGACATGAGTGACACAAGTGATGAACGATAAGAATTCAGAGGCACACCTGATATTCAAAAAAATAGAGTGACATAACTGATATTACAATATATTAGAGAGGCGCAACTGATAAAAATCCTATTAAATTTGACGAAAAAAAGAAATTAAATTAAAACAAAATAGTATCTCGATGAAATTTGACGACAGAAAGATTACGAAAGACAAACAAATAGTTGATCAAAATATGTATGAAAGGAGTAAGATTTTTTATGTGACAAAAATTATTACAATGCCTTAAAATAGAATAACAAAATACTTATATGAAAGATGAGGATTAGTGTCTCCAATCATATTCATATCAGCGTGTAATATTTAGAAAAGGGATTTTATCACTTGTGCCCCTCCGAGAATATCGCAATATCAGTTATGCCCCTATCTTTTTGGTAATATCAGTTGTACCCCTCACTTCTTGCAAATCTATCACTTGTACCCCTCGAGTTAGTTTCCGTCCATCCCAAATGCAAACGGACGTTATCTTTAGGGACACACCAGGAATAAAACGAAAACAAATGAATCAAAAAGTCCAATGTTCATCTTCCTCCCTCCTCTTCATCTTCCTCATCCCCCTGCCCCAGCCTCCTCCCCCTGCCCTTGCTGCGCCCCCAGGCCCCCGTGCCTCCCCTGCCCCGCCGACCCGCCCCGCCGACCCCGCCCCAGGTCTCCCTCCGCCTCCCGCATCCCCTCCCCCGATTGCCCTCCGCCTCCCGTACCTCCCATCCGGCCCCCGCACTGCCCCCGCACCTCCCCCCTCCGCCCCCCGCACCCCCCTGGATGCCCTCCGCCTCCTGCACCTCTCATCCGCCCCCCGTACTGCCCCCGCACCCCCCTGGGTTGCCCTCCGCCTCCTGCACCTCCCATCCGCCCCCCACACTGCTCCTCGCACCTCCCCTCTTCGCCCCCCCGCTCCCCCTCCCCCGATTGCCCTCCGCACCTCCCATCCGGCCCCCGCACTGCCCCCCGCACCTCCCCCTCCACCCCCGCACCCCTCCCCCAGTTGCCCTCTGCCTCCCGCACTTCCCATCCGGCCCACGCACTGCCCCCCGCACCTCCCCCGCACCCCTCCTCCCGTCCCCCTTGCCTTCTGCAGCTCCCCCCTCCGGCCCCCCGCAGCCCCTCCCCCTCCGCCTCTCGCAGCCCCTGCCCATGTTGCCTCCCCTGCCCCTGTCGTAATACCGGTTATTTTGTGGCCGTTTCAGGCAAGAAGAGCCCTGAAGGCCCTCAGGGGAATCGTGAAGATCCAAGCTCTCGTGATGGGCCACATTGTGAGGAAGCAAGCTGCGGAGACCGTTCGATGCATGCAGGCCCTTGTGAGAGCACAGGCAAGAGTTCCTGCTGGCAGGCTGCCAGCAGAAGCTCAACTGCTTAATAAAGCATCGTCCAGGCGACATCCCCATGTCGGTGTCTTCTCTTTCATGAGTCATTTCGTTTGGTTGTTGATACTTGATGAGGAATTACCCATTTCGCCAAGACTAGATGTCAGAATTCTAAGTTGCCAGGTCGCCCCCGCGTCCCCTGCTCTCGCCGCCCCGCGTCCAGGTCGCCCCCCCCGCCTCCCCCCCCCCCCAGCGCCCAGGTCTGGACAAATGGATGAGGAAGAAGATAAAGAGGTCTGGACAATAATACCCCTCTTAACTGCACCAAGGTTTGAAGAAACCATGGTTAAGTCAACTCATTGACGGTCATTCTGACGGAAGGGCACAAGTGATAAACGGCGAAAGAAGTGAGGGGTACAACTGATATTACCAAAAAGATAGGGGCATAATTGATATTGCGATATCTCGGAGGGGCACAAGTGATAAAATCCCTTTAGAAAAACTCATGCCAACCACTACTTCATTAGAATTGACTTAATGTTCTGGTACTGGTAGAAGCAGTAGACTCTCATTCCTAAGACTAGGGTTCTGACAATCAGCAATAAGCCCCGTATATGTTCCGATTTTCTTTCAAATATCCAATGTAGTTATTAGTTTCAAATGTTTAAATAAAATTTATGTTACAAATATTAATACATATATAATTTATCGATCATATTAAATTTATATTGTGTGAAATTGGTGCAAGTTTAAATATAATGTTGTAGATTCGTCGACCCTTTATGTGCTCATAAGATTATATATCCTTAAGATTTATGTATATCAAGATAGGTTAAACCCTTGGAACCTTAAATACTTAGAGTTTGCATCAGAAGGGATTGCACAAAAGGAATCTATCGTCACAAGAATGACTAATCGTATTATATCCAAGCCCATAAAAAGTTGAATAATATGTCTCGAGTAATAGAATTGTTTATTTTTTTGTTCCAAATTTTCATGATGGAAATATGAAACATATATACACTATCATCTCAGGTTAATTATAATCCCGAGAAACTGGAATAAGATAAATATACAAAACATATTGAGTAGTGTTCAATTGGTGCAAGATTAGGATACCGTGAAAAGAGAATTTTCTACAACACTCTACAACCCCATTTTTAAATAGAATCCATAGATGATCAAAAATCACGTTTAGTACAAATCCAAGATTGTTACATGATTCGGTCTGTATGTATTTTTTTTAAAGGAAAAAAGGTCTCAAATCGTGAAGGTAGACACCCACCAACATATATTCACAAGTTAGGTACAAAGGTTACAATGACCAAGATTCATTCGACTCTGGATGCTCTATTACATTTTCGATATAAAATCTTTACCCACAAAAATAGTTTCATTCCTTGTCAACCAAATCGCTCATAAAATAGATGTCACATGCTATTTCTCAGCTATTGTACGAGTTCCGGACAATCCAATGGACTCCCTGAATTCTCTAACCCCTGAAGACACAATAGTAGGTAAGTTGGCCTCTGCCCATATTCAATAATTAGCTTCTTCACCATCCCTCACCACAGGATTTACAAATGGAGAAATCTGGGGCAGCATCGACCACACTCCAAGCCAAAAGTTCGAAGGTTTTACCAATCTACTGGGACACCACTCCACGCTTTCTATCATACCATAAATCTTCCTCAGCAGTGAACAAAGTATATATGATCCATTACTCCAAATATGAATAACCCATTTCGCCAAGAGGGCCTTGTTCATCATCTCAAGGTTTAAAACTCCCAAACCACCATCAGCCTCAACAAGTGTCACAACTTTTCAAGCAACCAATGGATCGTCAACCCAAAAGAATCTACGCGTCAAAGTCTCCAACCATCCATGAATCTCCACTAGGAGAAAGCGAGAAGATAAAAAAAGACAGGAATCGCAGAAAGGACCAACCTCAGGAGCACCAAGCGTCCACCATGTGATAAGGAAGAAGCATGCTAGCCCGCAAGCTTGTTCTCAAGTCTCTCTACCACCAAAGCCCAATCTGATTCCCTCATACGGTCGTCCACCACATGCAATCCCAAATGGGTGATTGGGAGAGTCCCTCGTCGTGAGAGAAAGAATGCCCCACAAGCCTCGATCTCCCCCTCTGAAAGACCAAAGCGAATAAAAATTGATTTCTCCTCGTTGAGTTTCAGCCCTGAGACTCTCCCAAATAGCTCCAAAACTGCAGCAATTCCCTCAGTTTCATGAGTACCACCTTTCACAAACAGGTGATGAATATCCATTTCATCAACTTTATTCTATCATTTTGACCATAAAAGCCCTAACTAATGCATGTAAACAGCCTTATTTGAACAAATTAACATTCATTATTTATTGTATAAATACTTTATAAAATATTGTTTTAATACCAAAATTATAGAATAAAGAAAAGAAAAGAATAAAGAATAAAATATCAAAGGTATTTTATGACCCTAAACCCCGAGACCAAGTCAATAATTGAGTTGATCGACAAGGAATAAAGTAGATGGAGATAAGGGTTAAAAATTATTTAGAAACCCTATTCTTTTATTCTACAATAAATCCTTTTTGAGACCTATTACATATAAATCACCAAATAAAGTAAATATATAACAATTAGTTAATTAATTAATTATATATGAAAATCGTATTTAATTTTTTAATTTATTCATTATTTGATTTGAAAACATACATTGTATATAAAGATATTATTCTATACAGTAAATAACCACCATTAAGGTAGCTAATTAATTTTTGTAAATTAATTAATATATTTTATTTAATTCTAAAATATATTTTAAATTAATTAATTAATTAATTAAATTATTTTTTTTAATTTAACCGCTAAACACCTTCCTCTTTTGTCCATTCTTTCCATTCTTATTTTTTTTCTCTTTTTATGGGGCTCCTCCGCCCTCATTTATTTTTGATCAATCTTTGGTTGGAGAGGAGCCCGATCTCCAAGAGCGATCTTGTCAAAGAAGGGTGCCCAACCTCCATCGCCCAGACCGCCGTCCAGGTCGGTCCCGCGACCATCCCAGGCCGCGCGACCTCCGACAAGCGTTATCCATCCGTCGAGTCCACGCTAGCCTCGTCCAGACTGCCACCGCCGCTCTCCTCTTGCTTGAAGAAGAAACGCACAGGAACCCTTTGGGTGTGTTCAAAAATAAAAAATTTGGAAAAACTACGGCCACTCCCTTGAAAGTTTTCATATTTGCAGTAAAGCCCTAGCCAACACAGATTACGTGTTTAGCATGCCACCACTAGATAATTTGCATATTCTGCTCGCATGTTTATTTTTTTATATTTTAACGTAGAAACTGGACTATTTAAATTTCAGTCCCTATATAATCAGATTGTTGATTTGCATATTCTTCTTTATGGAATAAATGTTATTTGTGCTCTAAAACTTTACAAAAATTGTGTATGCTCATGTTATGTGCTTAAACATTATATAAAAAATAATTGCATTTTGTTTCCATTTGATATTTTAAAAAAAATAAAAACAGTGTCTTTTTATCTACCTGAAATTAGAAAAATGATAAAAATTCGAAAAGTTGTTTTAAAATGCCAAAAAAATAACTTAGGTATATTTTACTATCTTTTAATTTCTATCCAGTTTTCATGCATTAATCATTTATAAAAACCAAAAAATATGAAAACTAAAAATCTTAAAGAAATGTAGAAAATTCTAGAAAAATAAAAAAATATGATTTCAGTCTCTGTGTGTAGATAATTGTTTACACATTAGAAATAAAAATAAATTTCGGGAGTTTTGGGCATTTAAATTAATTTTAACATGAAAAATACTCTTGTTGTGCACTATTTACCTTTATTTACACTGTTTGATTTTTATAAAATCACAAAAACATCAGAAAAATTTGAAAAAAATTATAAAAAACAACTTTTAAAACTTGTAAAATTTAAAAACATATTTTGTGCAATCTGAGAATATTTGGATATTTTAAAAAATACGAAAAGAGTGTGGTGTGTGTATCTTTATTCTCTTGTGCATATTGTGACTTGTGCTTTATCTGAAAATAAAAAAATCGAAAAATTAAAGACCACTAAAAATTTTATTTTTGCATTCTGACTGCTAAGTTTTGAAATTGTGCTCCTTGTGTTGTACCCTGATCATTATACCAGGTAAATTGAATAGTGAAAATCGCTTACATTTCATTGCTTGATTTCTTTAAAGTGGTTTGTAAACATTTTTCACGTTAATCGAATCGATTGGTTGAAAACAACGACATTGCATATTTATTCCATCTCGACCGCATCACATTTCCAGCTCATCAGAATGGCGCCGTTGCCGGGGAGCACGACTTAATTTTAATTTCTCAGTTTTGCTTGTCTCTTTATATTATAACTATTTTATGACCTTCTCTTATTTGCTTTTTGTGTGAGGGGCTGCATGAAGGACGAGTTGGAGTCTTTTTGGAGGACCCCTTGACAAATTGCCAAGCACGATATATAATTTGCACATGTAGTATGTGTCCTTAGCGAATCAGTTAGAACCGAGAGGAGGATCTCTGGAAGAGTGTCACGAATTTAATTTATATCCCGGGCAAGCCCAAGGTCGAACACAGGGAGGCAAAGGAATAACTTTGGGGTTAATTCTAAAATTAAAATGTAGATTTCCAATGTGGATTTTTTATATTTTTTATGCAACAAGAATGTAAATTGCACAATGCAAGTGAATTAAGTTACTAAGAAAACAAACAATTAGGCCAAATTAATTTTAATATGAAATTAATCAGATTTAGCCAAATTATATTTTTCTTAGAATCATAATCCAGAGATGAACAAAAAACACATTTTTTTGCAATTTTAGGAATTAAAATGCAATAATTAAAAATACACACTTTTAATATATTTTTAGCAACTTTTGACACAAATAGTATGCAAAAATTATGAAATTTATACTGGAATATAAACATGATGCAAGGAAACTACAATAATTTTTTTAGATTTTTCTGACAAAATATGAATTTTTTACGGATTTTTAATGTAAATAGAGTGACAATGAATAAAAAATTTCTAATAAATCCACATTGGTAAATTAACCAGAGTGTAAATTATCTAAAGAAGCTATGTAGATGAAAAATCCAGGAGCGTTGAAATTTTGCAAAAATATGATGTGCATATATAATTAAAAATAATTTACTAAAATCACTCTACAATTTATTTCATGCACAAGACAACTCCAATTGAGATGAAATTTGGAAAGTGCTTAGAACATACATCAAGGAATCATTTCTGATTTTTATGAAATTTTTCGAGTAACTGTGAGTTAGATATGAATTAAAGATCACTGATTGGGTAAAATATATAATTTTACAGTAAAATAATTTTAATTAATTATCTAAAACTCACAAAAATATAAATAAATATTTAGATGGTAGACAATTTGTTTCTCAACATCGTGCTAGTTTTCATTGAAATAAATGATGCAATAATGAGGTCCACATTAAAACATAAATAAAGGGGTATCCGTGCAATACAAAAATAAATTATACAACACGAATATGTGCAGGGACTTGTTTGTAATTATAGAAATATAAAGCAACAAACATGCAATTTTCACAATAAAAAAATGAAAAATAAACCTTCTTCTTCTTCTTGAGCAGTTAGGGCACTAGGAGGGGTGGTGCCGCCTGCGCGCGGCGTGCGATGATGACGAGGGGGGGACGGCGGTCAGCGCGGGCGGTTGCCCGCGGAGGGACGATGATGTCTGCCGCGGTGCAGGCGGAGGAGAGGGCAGCCTCCCGTGGGGCGCAGGCTGCCATTAGCAGAGGAGGGGGCGGCCACCCGTGGGGGCGCAGGTTGAGTGGAGGCGTCGGGGCGACGTGCAGCCATGGGCTTCGGGGGATGGGGTCACCAGCTGTAGGTAGCGATAGAGGGGCCGTTGGTAGAAAAGTGGGGTGGCGGCGGGCGGTTGGTGCTCCCTCTTTTTTAATTAATTTTTTTAATTTTTTTGCTATGATGAATTTTGTGATTATTTTTTATATTTTTTTTGTTTTTATTAAATGGGGAATAAATAAAAGAAAATGAAGGTCGGAAGATAATTAAGTGGTGAAGGTGGCGTACTATGATGAAGATGAACAAATGGGGGTATGTGTATGGTAATGTAATGTGATTAAAAAAATTGAGAAAATAGCAACGATAACAAAATGGAGGGGAAAATATCTACGATGGAGACAGTCGCCTATGAGGTGCTCACGAGAGTACAATCTTTTCTTGAATCACCAGCGAGCGATGAGATCGAGCAGCGCACAGATGCGGCTACGTTGTTTGCCAAGAAGCCAACGAATCTCACCGGAGAGAGGGCTGTCGTCGCTCGACCGCGGTTGTGTCGCTGTCACCGATTCAACTCTGGAAATTTGGCTCTCCTCACTTAAAGATGGTTCAAGTGTAAATTGAGGAGGATGTGATGTATAAAAATAATATAAAATGGAGGTTAGGATGGAGGTGGAGTAGAATGGAGGTTATTAAGATGGTGGAGTTGAATTAGAAGTTAGAAAAAATAGCGGAACAATGGAGTTGAATGGTGGTTATTGCAGAGAATAGAAATTAAATAATAAAATAAATAATAAGATAAAGTAGACTACTAAAATATAACAAAATATAAAGAAGAAAAAAATAGTGGAATATTTACAAAGGAAGACATACAACATGCACATTTTTTTGTTTACTTTTCTAATATATTTTTTATTTTTAATAAGAGATATTTACAAAAGAAAAATACAATAAAATACTAGAATCTAAATACAACACAACAATGATTTTTTTGATTTTTTAGTAATAGAAAAAGATAATAAAAATGAATAAAGAATGAATATATACATAATATACAACGTACATCTAGGTCCCAAAACTCACATTTTACAAACGAGCTCTGATTTTTATGAAAATACTTCCTTTGGATAGATAATTTTCTTGAACTTTAAAAGTGAGTTTGGTGAATTTGGAGTTCATACGGAACTGGAATTTGACCAGGAAGTTGGACTTTACAGCTTGTTCTCTTTTGGATCTAGAGCATTTATTTGAGCTGAAATTTATTTTGTATTTTTATATACATTGTTATGAACAAGTTAGAGAAATAATTATTCAAAAAGGAGTTGAAATGAAAATTATTAAAAATACATTAAGTTTTGGGCTATTTATAGGTGAAAAACTCCTTTATTTTTGCGGATTTTTATTGTTAGTTTATTTTGTACAATTTAATATATGCTAATTAGTGTGTTTATTTACAAGAGTCATTTTGGTAATTTATTTTTTCATGGACATTTATTGGAGACTTTACTCAGAGATTTTGCTAAGATCAAGATATTGAGATGATGAATCGTGGATTCATCGCCCGTACAGGAGGTGGAGTAGAGAAGAGAAGAGGATAGTCATTTTATTTAGAGAACACGTAATTGAGTGGTAATAATTAGATACTTTGGACTTGAGGATTTGGACATTATTCGGGGTCTGTTTTGCTAAGTGCCGGTGCACATGGGGGACCTCACCGTTGTTTTCGCATTTTTGATTTCACTGCCATAACTTTCTATTTGATTCTCACAGATTTGACCCTTAGACGTAGGATTTTTGTTGATTGTGACATAATTAGCTAAGGCCTAACACCTAATTGCTTATCTGTGCCTATAAATCGTAATTAGACCTAGATAAAAATAAACTGAAAAAGTTAGCCTAATTGGATCTGAGACCACGCGTCGTGAGGAGTCGCATACGGTGCGAGCAGGACCCGTTGTTGCGGGCACCGAGTGACTCTCAAGATCGGACTCCCGACTCGATTCCATTAGCTAGTTATTGTTCTTCACGATCAATAGAAACTACTCGTCTAAGGTTGATTTCCGCGTGCATCATATAGTAAGTTTACTTTCAGAATTTAATTTATGCACATATCATATTGCATGTAGAGTGATGGAGTAAGGTACACATTTCTATCTCCGCATGCATCATCGTGTTTGACCATGTATTGGCTTTTTCGACTTCCTCCCACTGTTTTTGGACTCAAATTAATCAAAGAGAAAATCGGAAAGTTTGTTAGGCATTATTTTTTAAAAAATCAAAAAAAAGAGAAAATCAAAAATTAAAAAATGTGATTGCTAATTGAAATTGATCCTTAAAAAACAATTGATTCATCATTGTTTTGGGAGAGCAATCCCTTCATTGTTTATGATTTTAATTGCTTGTGTACACACTAAGGAGTAGTGCCCAAATCCTTTTAAAGCCTCCTAAGTGTTTGTACAACTTTTGTCTGATCACCTAAACTCTAAAAAATTGACAAGATAATTGACCGCATCTTCACGGTCTTCGCATTGCGTTGAGTAGGTGAATTAGGGGTTTGCATTGTGTTTATATTTCTTTGGTGTGAGTCGGTTACGCTCATCTTTTCGAGATCATTAGCAGTCTTCTTCTGTCTCTTTCACTCTTTTTCTTTCATCCCACCATCTCTCCCTTCATTTCCCTCTAGTCATGATGGACCATACTCCACTTAAGCCGGATTTTGCGGCTTCTTCATTTCATGCCCATCATTCCCGCCCACTCTCTTGGGAGGTCAGAACTCCTACTGACATCCCATCTTCTCCTTCACCATTCGCACCTTCCTATTCGGGGCATGCTGTGAGTGACGCCCTTGGAGACCAGAATGACTTGTCATGAGACCCGGGAGATTACCTTGCTGAGATGAGAGTGCATTTCATAAGAGATCATATGGTGCAGTTACGAGTTTTAGATAACTTTTATCCTAGGATGATGGATGAGAATGAAGATCAAGAAGCACAGTCCGCTTCTACATTGAGTCCTTCATTCTGGATTTAGAGTTCATTAATCTACTATCGAAGTTTTCAGGAGGAGTACATGAGGAACCTTCTATTCGTATATCTGATTTTGAGGATTTTTGTGGATCACGAACATACCTAGATATCACTTCTGAGGAACTGATGTTGATGACCTTCCCTTTCTCACTCCAGACTAGAGCTTTGAGATGGCATAGAGAGTTGGGGAGGAATATTACTACATGGGGCGACCTTCGGTTGTTGTTTTTGCAAAGATTTTACCCCCCACCGTAGAGCAGAGTTGATGCGGTCTTGCATTCAAGATTTTTCAGTAGACCCCCAGGAGCCATTGAGATATTCATGGTTGAGGTTACTTGATCTTTTGAGGCGATTTTTGGATTATGGATTTTCGGTGACTGACCTTGTCCAGATCGCCATGAGGGGGATGACCGCCGGACAAATAGCATTAGTCATTACATCGTGTGGTGGTTCATAACATAGTCCTGACATGGATTTATTTGCGACCATCTTGTAAACACTTTCAAACATTCCATATTCACGAGATGATTTATTCGGAACAACACACGAGGGAGATATGACATCAGTTGAGTGTGTGACACTTCATGCCAATTCAGACATCACACACTAGTCAGAGGATGTGGACTCTACTACATTTCAGATGACGGACGTGTTGACTACCACTGTGAGTTCCCAGAGCCGGACATTAGACGAGTTCCCGTTGGTTTTACAGCCAGATTTTGAGCCAGTCTCGTACTTTCATGTCGAAGATTCTTGGATTCTAGATCTGCTAGTATCCCAAGAAATAGAGGAAGAACCCACATCTCAATCGTCCTTTTAGTCATTCCAGTGTCCATGCCTAGTTGATTCAGTGTCTATTCTTCAGAAGATCCTCTCTGATTCAGATACACATTTGGATCCATCTCAGGTAGAGAGCTTGATGACAGATTGAATTTTAATTTGACAGACCTATATAGTCCCGTCTTTGAGCCATGTGTCCTCCCATTTGATGAGGTCAATACTTTTTTGGAGGACTTGATATTTGGCAACATAGATCCCCAGTTTGATTCAGATTCTGCTTTACTCCCCGAGAGTTATCTACGGGAGGATGCCACCTACCATGTGTACTCGGTTTCACTTTCTGGGAGTGTATCCGACCAGTCGGATCACGAGACCGAGTCTTCTGATACTTATGATCTTGCTGAGTCCAAGTTTTTTCATCTCGACAACCCTCGCGAGGATGATCCGATCTTTTAGGTATTCGACGATTTCACATATTTCTCTACATTATATGCATCGGGTATCAGCCTTTTTATTGAGTCTCCTGATATTGGTCTTCCTTCTTTATTTGAGATGGTGACTAACGTCGAGGATTCCCTGACCGATCCTTCCTTCTCCACGTTTGATTTCTTGGGCTCCATCCAGTCATTCCATTCAAACCTTGAGCCGATGATTTCTTTTGTGCTACTGGAGCTCGATTTCATCTTCCCACATCTCTACCCGTAGAAGACACCCGCTTGATTGTTTCTTGGGTGTCATAGTTTACATTTTTGACCTCATTATTGTTCTCCCACCGAGACTATGATAGTATTTGCCTTATAGATGTCATCCTGGACCTTTATACTGCATTGTCCTAGCCTTTGCGCCCAGGTGATGAGCCGAAGATCGACCAAGACCCGAGTGAAGGTAAAAACAATGGTCGTTGCGACTCGGATCTCAGTACTCAGCTCAATCAAGAAGATAGAACCACCAAAATCAAAAGAGATAAAATCAATCAAAATACGATAGCGGTCCTTGCTATTTTTTATTAACTTGGTATAGCGACCAGGGTCGAACTCAGGGAGCCCGTGATGGCCTTACGGCCTACGAAGTAGTCAAAGTTAATAAAAAAGAATAAAATATTTTTTTGGTGGATTTTAATTATTTTTATATTTTTTTGGATTTTTAATAATGAGGAAAAAGAAGAAAAAGGCAAAACAAGCAACTTAAGCAATTATTAAAAACACTAAAAAATGCACAGAAAATTTTAATAAAAATATTTTTATGTTTTTTCGTTATTAAATGTTTTTGATGAATTTTTCAGATTATTCGAATTTTTATATAATTTTCTAAAAATTTAGAAAGAGGAAAAATGAAGATCATTAAACAGCCAGACTTGAAAGATTAATTTAAAATATCAAATTGATCTATAAAAGCCAGGAGGCAATTTTTATGAAAAGTATAAGCAACAACTAAGATTCAGAAAAAGAGTTTGTATTTTTTTTATTTTTCTAGAATTTTTTAGAATTTTTATGAGGTTTTAAGAGTTTTAAATTTTTAAGGTTTTTATAAATCCAAAAAGCACAAAAATTAGAGAGAAATTAAAAGACACTAAAATTAACTACCCCTATTTTTTTTAGAATTTTTAAAAAAGTTTTTAGATTTTTTCTTTGATTTTCTAAGTCAGACAGTACCAATAATCAACATTTTGAATTTTTAAAAATATTAAAAAGCCTCAAATATGTACAAAAAATTTAGAGAAATTTTTAAACAGTGGCAGGAGCCACGTTTCTCAATTTCACCTAATTTGGATTTAATTTGCTATTTTATTCAATCAAAACAAAGGCTCACAGTTGATGAATGGAGAAGTTCAAGGGTCTAGATATCTCACAAGGCGAGAAATCCAGTCGCTGAATCGACCACTTAAAGATCCCCAAATCAATAAACAGTTAACCCATAATAAATATATGCAAAGAATATCCAAAAATGTGGAGTTAAAATTTATTATAACTCTACATGCAAATGTGTATAGGTGTAAGTACAGGTAGAGGTCGAACACTGGGAGGCGAAAGTTTGTATGTGTGTTGTGTAATTATTCAATCTATTAGTCATGTCCATTTATTGTTTTTGTGGGTTTTGGGTTTTGTGTATTTTTTTTATATTTTTGTTTTTATAATTTTTATTTTGTTTTTATATTTTATATTTTTTATTATTTTTTTTATATTTTTAGTTATATAAATATAGATATATATATATGTGTATAAAGATATATATATATATATATAAGAGGAAAGAGAGAGAAGTAATATAGTATAAATATATAGATATAAATGCTTAGAATATATAAATACATAATTTTTTTTTGCTTTTTAATATTTTTCTAATTTTTTTGTTATTTTTCTGGAAGATTTCTAATTTTTATGTATTTTTAATTTCAAAAATGTCCACAATATAGGACTAATTAAATACCCGTATATAATTTGGGTTTTAAAAATATAGAATAAACTCCAAAATTACCCAAATTAATTTTAATACATTAATAATAGTATATAGATAATTCTAAAAGAGAAAAACATATTTTTGGGGTTTTTTAAGGGGTTTTCTATTTTTTGTTGTATTTTGGGGTTTTTTGATTTTTTTTAAGTTTCTTTTTCATATTTTTAGGGTTCTTTAATTTCTGGACACAATATATATATATATAATTATACCATACATAATTTTTTTGGAATTTTTCAAAAACATTTTCTAATTTTTTTGTATTTTTTAATTTAAACAATACAAAATGGGCTTCTTTTTCATTTTTAATAATTAGGAAAAATGCAAAAAATGCAGAATAAAATATGGGCGTGAAAATACAAGGCATGAAGCATTTAACCTAATTTTTCTGGATTTTTAGAAGCCTCACAGGTATTTAAAATAAATAAATAAAAGACACGAAAATAAAACAGCCTAGCAGGGGCATTTTTGCAAATAAAATAATTTCCAGGGGCGTCAGTGCAAAAATACCAAAATATAATAACGTGTTCTGCAATTTTAAGGACTAAAATCAATTAAGCAAACCCGCCAGGGCCCCCTTGCAAATTAACCCTCACGTGGGACTACACGTGATCCGCACCCACAGGGACGAAAACGCAATTTCAAAGAATCTAGGGTCCTGGTTGCAATTTTTCACAAAAATAATACACTTTATATTTTATTTCATGGACTTAAAGATAAATATGCAAACATACAGGGGGACGTATGCAATTTTAGCACCTCACGTGGGACGACACGTGAGGTGACGTGGACTGGACCCAAGTGTAATATGAAAACAATACAGGGGGTCACATGCAAAATTTCCACATTATTCATAACGTTATATCTATTTTACAATATTAATCATTAAATACAAAAAAGCGGGGGCTGAATGTGAAAATTACCCCCAAAGAGGCGCTTCATCTGACGGCTGATCTTCATCCACTAATCCACGTGGCGCCTCCATGTGCGCCGATGACGCTTCGCCGATGAGCGGTGAGGATTAGATCACTCGCATGATCTGACGGTCGTAGCATCGCTTCATCGGACGGCTGGCAATCGAACTGGGCCTTCGTCTTCATCCAACGGCTGGGAGCACACGTGCAAGAATAGGGAAGAAAGCTCGCCAGGGCGAGCTTCTTCCTCCTCGATCTCGCTCCCTCGCCGGTCTTCGCCGCACCTGAAGGTCCCAAAAGCTTCCTGGGAGGTTGCTTGATCTGCTGGGTGGTAGATCAGCCAGAGGTGCCCTGGAGCGGCGCCACGAGCTCGGTGAAGAAACGCGGCTCCAGGTACCTCCACCCGCGTGCGAACGACTCCTGGTGCTCTTTGGCGCACCTAACCTGCACAGGAAGGTAGAGGGGCTCGAGGGCGTCACCCTCGACCCGGGGTTTGAAGCTGAAAGCAAGCCGATGATGGTGGGCGGAGAAGCTCCGGCGGAAGGCGGTAGAGGAGCTTCGATTCGCGGATCCAGAGAGGAATCCGGTTGGACAAGGTGGCTGGAAGGTGGAGAATGCGGTAGGGAAGGAAATGGAGGCGAAATGGCGTCGGAAAATGGTCGGGAACAGGGTGGAGAAGTCGCCGGAGCAGAGCTCCGGCGAACATCGAATTACCTATTCTACGCTAATCTAAGAATCTAAATGCGAATTAAAAGACATGAATAAAATGCTGATACGAAAATCTACCTAGAAACATAAATTGCGCAGCTCTTATACCTGGGGGCCTCCAGGGAGCAGGGCGGCCGCCGGAGTGCCACCACGACAAAATTTTCCTCCATCTCCGGCTGAACCGAGGTGCTGGGAAGCGCCTCCTGTCACGAGGGCTCCACCATGAGCTGATTCTAGCTCAAAGAGGGGGATGAAATTGGCCAAATTCGGCCGAGGAGGAGGAAGACTTTATTTATACACATCCCTGGGGACCCCCATGGACCGGCGATTATTAAAGAATCGGGGCTATGTACAAAGGATCCAGGAGCTCGGCGCAAATCTCGGATGATCAGAGAACAAAATCCGTGAAGGGATCGAAAGATATGGAGCGATAGATCGAGCGGGAAAAAGGGAGGAAATCGGGGAAAAGACACGTCTGACGGGAGTCAGAGGGGCAGGGGGGAGTTGACCGGAGGTCAACTTTCCCTGGCCTCTGATTGGCCCACATCATCCGAATCTTGACCCATTTATTTGATATATTAAATGAATTAATTAGATTTTTTGTATAAAATAAAAAATGTTTATAAATTAATGTAGTATTTTTTTATGATTTTTATTTATTTTTTTGAAGTATTTTATTACGGTTTTATTAAAATAATGTATTTATAAGTATATTTATGTATATTTGTTTTTATTTTGTTTATTTTATTTTATTATTTTATTTTCTTATTTTATACATTTATAACTTATTTTTATGAGTGTAAATATATTTTTTATTTAATTTTTCTGAGTTTATTTACATTTTTAAATAAATGTGTATATGTATATATAGGTATACTTATAGGTATTTTACCTATATATTATATACATTTTATTTATTTAATGAATTTTATTTGTTTTTATTTTAGATTTGTATTTTTAATAAGATATATATAATATATACATTATTATAAAAATATAGATAAATAAAGAATAAAAGAATTAAGTCCCCTATTTATTTATGTACATACTTAACATAGGTATTTTGCCTATGTACTACATAGGCTTATTTTATTTTACTACTTATTTTTAGTTTTCTTTTGATTTTGATATGTACATGTATTCTATACATTATTTGTAAAATTATAAAAATATGAATTTATAAAAATAATGAATATTGAATAAAAAGAATATTTTAATCAGGTTCTATGTACAAGGTGGGTCAAAAACCTAACTTCCACAGATGAACTCCAAAAATAATGAAACCAATTTTATAAAATAGTTCATGGAATGCTATATACAATGAAAGGCGAGTTTGGGTGATTTAGAGTTTTTATTTGCAGGATATGGGTCTGTGAAGTTGAGATTCTTTCTTTTTATTTTGTGTATAAAATGTACACTGAGTATTATTTTTACACAAACTCAATTTTGTAATTTTATTTTCATTATTATCTACAACTTTCATGTACAAAGTTTCTTTATTTGATGAATAAATAATTATGTACAAAATAGGTATCAAAAATGTATAAATAAATGTATGAATAAATGAGGTATTTATTGTATACTTGGCCCTTATCTCCCCCTACTTCATTCCTTGTTGACCAATTCCATGCTGGCCTTGGTCTCGGGGTTAGGGTCATAAAATATTTGCAATATTTTATTCCCTTTTCTTTTCTTCCCTTTACTCTATAATTTTGGCATTAAAAACCTTATTTTATGTACAATTAATGCAATGAATGATGAGTGCTATTATGAACAAATTGATGCTATTTACATGCATTTGCTGGGGTTTTTAAGGCCAAAATGATAGAATAAAGGTGATGAAATGGAGATTCATCATTGTGTAAAAGTTAATAATTAGCATGTTTTTGTGCATAAATAAAAGAATAAAGAGACAAAAGAAAAAGAGGGAGATATTTATAATAAATATCGGGCGACCTAATCCCAAGGGAGGGCTCAGCATGGGCCTGACCTAAAAGCCCAAGTAGAGAGAGATAAGGAAGCTCACCTTTATACATATACTTGTAAATAGAATAAAAATATTTTCCTCTAAAAATAAAAATAAAAGTGGGTTTGTATATATTTGTAAATACAAAACCAAAATAAAAATAAGGAAATTAAAAAGAAATAAAAATCTCTTCTTCACTTGTTTATTCATCATGTACATAAGAGACCACCTACCTATTTATTTATCCCTATAAATAAATAAATTAAAATCCCATAAAAATTGTATATATTCTATACCTCATGGTGTAAATAAATAAAATAAAAACCATTAAAACAAAAATAAAATAAAAAGAACAAAAATGAAAATCAAAATAAACATTGTATATAGACCTTGTATATAATTGGATATAACTATTTATTTAACCCTTGTAAATAAATAATAAAAATAAAATAAAAACACCAAAATGTTCCAAATTTTATTTTGTAATAAATAAAATATAAAATTGGAATAAAAATGCACAAAAATAATTAATTAAAAATCAAAAATTAAAAATTCAATATTGTATATATACCTATACATAGTACTATATTGTATATACCTTATTTTTATTTCAAAAAATAAATAAAAATCACAAAAAATTAGTTTAAAATAAAAGGAACATTTTTCTTGTTTTGACTTTTGTGAAATTCGGCCATTTTCTATTTTAATTTGAATTTCCAATTCTTTTCCACGTGGCCGCATTCCACCGGTCCACGGGGGATGTTGACCCCCCGGTCAACTCCCCCCTGGACCACAACCTTCCGGATCTGCACCCGACCCGCTTCTTCTCCCATGTATTGCGCGTCGACCCGTTCGCCAATCATCAAAACCCCGGGTCCTAATCCAGCATCGATCATCACTGATCTACGCCCAGGGTGGATTTAAGGGGTCCGAGCTCCGATAAGCTCGCCCAACCCTCTCTTAGCCGAACCCCTAGCCGTATATAGCTTGAGATCCGCCCTCTCTTTCACTCATCTTTGGTTCCCCATTTCTCCACCCCAGGACCTCCATTGCTCTCGCCTGAGTGACAACTCGCGATTGGCCCTGTTGCAGCGAGGAGGGAGTGATCGGACCATCGATCCGGTGACCTAGCGCCGCCGTGCGCCGCCCAGACGTGGTGCTCGAGCCTCAGGCATCGACGGCCCTCGAGGCTAGGACCCAGAGCTCCGTCAGCTCGTCCCCAGTCGACATCGACCATCAGGTAGCCTTAGTTCCTTCTATCTTTAGCTAATTTCCATTTACCCCCAAATCGCCCCTTCGCCGTCGACCGTCGATTCCGACGACCTCCCTCACCATTTCGATCATCGGATGACACCCTCACCTTCGCCCTTCTCCCACGCACGTTCTCCACCCCTTTGTTCAACCCAGTTCACACAGGAACTGGGATTCGAGCTCCCTCGCCGTCGCTTCGCCGGAGCTCGTCCATTCCGATGCACCGACCATCCCCATCGCCTCTAACCGGGTCGAGGCACTTTGCCCACGACTTAGAAGAGCTTTTGTGCCATTTTGCAGGTCTGAAGAGGAACATCTGAGCTCCTCCATCTTCAGCACAGGAGCTTGAGCTCCGCCGTCATCGCCTCGGCTCATCGGAGCTCCTCAGCGTCATCGAAAGGGCTCTTCAGACGCGGGAGGTTCAGGCGCTTCTTCTTCGATCATCAGTAGCCCCCGAGGAGGACCACCGTACGCGTACTGGGCCGGCGAAGTTCGTCGGCCACCTGTTCTTCGTGGATCCTCCAGAGCCGTCCATCTAGCACTCCAGCTCCAGATTAGATCGCAGCCGTTCATTTGAGGAGCAGCCACCACCGTCCGATCATTGGGGGATAGATCTGGACCGTCAGATCAGTGAGGGTTAGCCACGGCTTACAACAATCGTTGATCTTCCACGTGGCTAGCTCTCCACCGTCAGATCCGAGCAGAGGCTTCGTCGTTGAGGCGTTGTCATCCTCGACCGTCAGATTCGCCACGCGGCGCCATCGCAGCCCTCGGATTAGAATAAGGGGTAATTTCACATTGGCCCCCTCTCTTTTTGTTTTTACTGTTCAGTCCTGTAAATATTTTAAGTAGTTCATTTTATTTTGGTAAAATTGCATAGTGGACCTGGTAGTCTTTGTTAATTGCATTTCTACCCCTGCATGTTGTGGTTACGTGCTTCGACACGTGTATTTTTTGTGAAATTGCACTTTGTGGGTCGTGTTTTCTGCTTGTTAATGAATGGAAAAATCTTTTTAGATATTTGCACATATAACCCTGTAAATGTTTTATTTGTGCATGTGCTGAATATCATGGGAATTTTATATTTTCGCCTCTGGACTTTTAGTACGTGTTACTAATTGGTCCAGGGACTTAAGTTAATTACAAAAAGGTCCCTGAGTGCCCAGATCACGCACGTGGCGCGTGAGATCTTGGACATTTTGCACATGGACCCCCTGGGTTTCTTTGCTTGTTATTTTTAGGCCCCTGCAAGGTATTTTTATTATGATCAGGTCCCTATGACTGTGGGCTCTTGATTGTTTTGAATAAAATATCAAATCTACTCCAAATCAAGTGAAATTTTGACATGTGGCTCCTACCACTGTTTAGAATTTTCATTGAATTTTGGTAAATTTTTGGAACGATTTTGTTATTTTTAAAAATTCAAAAACACCCATTTTCCTTACAGTCCATATTTAAAATTCACAAAAAATATTAAAACATCTTTAAAAATTACAAAAAATTCATTATTTGTTTTTTTGTTTTTTTTTGTGTTTGATTTTCTGACCAATTTTGGTCATTTTTGGACTTATAAAAATTACAAAAATTAAAAAAACCTTGAAAACCTCATAAAAATTCTAATAAATAATAGAAAAATCAAAAATTCATAAACTCAGCTTCTGAATTTTCCTTTTTGTTTCTATTTTATAAAAAATACCTCCAGGCTATTTGAAGTCCATTATATATTTTATTTTGGCCTCTGAAGCCCGGCTGGACAACAACACTGTTTTCCTTTCTTATTTCATTTTTATAAAATTCCATAAAATTCAGAAAATACCAAAATTTCATCAAAAACATAAAAAATATAAAAAAACATAAAAATATTTTTGTTTGAATTTTTGGAGTAATTTTGAGTGTCTAAATAATTGACCTGAGTTGCTTGTTTTTTATTGTTTTCTTATTTTCTTTGTAATTAAAAATACCCAAAAAATATAAAAATATTAAAACCCATCAAAAATAATTTTCTTTTATTTGTTTTTATTTTAGACTACTTGTAGGCCATGAGGCCAACCCGCGCTCCTTAAGTTCGACCCTGGGCGATATACCAGGTTAATATCATCGCTAGACCGCTATCTTGAGTTTCATCGACTTTTGCCTTTGTTTGGTGGTCTGAATTTTTCTTGTTGAGCTTCTGAGTGCCGAGCGACTGAGGTCGCAATGACCGCATTAGATATACCTGATTTACCTTGCTCGCTTGGCTCGCTCATCAGAATGACGCCGTTGCCGGGGAGCACGGCTTACTAGTCGTATTTTTCTGCGGTTTTTCTTTTTCCCGGCTTTTTGTATGGAATTTTTGTATATATTTTTCGTATATATATTTTTCTGACTTATTTACAATAACCTGGTCTGATCACATTCTTCTGTTTTCTTACGAGGGCTCAAGGACCGAGGCGGCGGCTTTCGAGGAGCCGACGCAACCGCGGCAATCAGAGGCGGCTCCCTTCTGTACGGAGTCACAGGAGAGCGCGAGGAGATAGTAGAGTGCGGAAGCCATGGAATAGCCGTGGAGTAGATTAGTTTTTATTTCAGCATTTGAATAATTGTAATAATTATACAGGGACAGCAGGACTTAGACTTTTGAGACTCCCGGGGTTTGTTTCGCCGAGCACCGGTGTGCTCGGGGGACCCCTCGATTTTACGCGGTTTTTCTTCGCGGTTTTGATTTCTTTACTTCTTATTCGGTTTCTCGTGATTTTTCGAGCCCCTAGCCTTAGGATTTTCTGCTTGACTGTGACGTAATAAATAGGATCCAAACACCCTAATATATCTGCTTGTACCTATAGATCGATAATTATACCAATAATAAAAAGATAATAAAATAGTCAATTCACTCCCTTCGAGCCTACGTGCCGTGAGCCCGCCCTGTCAAGCGCTACTCCTGAACTCGACCTGTCGAGAAGAGGAGGGGTGGACCTAGACCGGACTCTTGGATTGGAGGTTGGTGGTTGACTTGCCTTTCTTTCGAGTAGAACTGCTGCTTAGGGCTCGATTTTCCGCCTGCACCATTTAGGTAGTTTATTTTCAGTCTTTAAATTCTGCGCAGATCATTTTGTATGTAGACTGCTGGAGTCAGGTACGCATCTCTTACCCTGCATGTATCATTGATTTTTCGCGCATCGGCTTTTTTGTCTTCCCCCTTGTTTTGGATTAAAATAACCTAGAGAACCGAAAAATTCGTTAGGCGGTTTTCTTTTTATTGAAAAATACCTAAAAAAGAGAGATCATAAAATTAGGACTGCTAGCTCTATTGACCCTAAAAGACACCTCACTTAAAAAATTTTGTCTTGGGGAGAGCAACCCCCTCATTGTCTGGTTTGCTTGTACGAGAGAGTGACCCCGAACACTACATAGAGCTCTCCGATATTCTTCTCGACTGATTACCGACTCTTTCTGTACGGGACAGTCGGTTGAGAAAATATCGGGTAACCCAACAGGTCACGTAATCGCTCTGTTATCCTGATTGATCACCAAAATAAAATTGATAAGATAATTGACCGAGCTATTACGGTCTTCAGCTCGCGTTGCGTTGGTGAATCGGGGGATTGCTTGTGATCATAGTTGTTACCAGATCTCATCCGCACTACTCGCCACATCAAGATGATGGGTAGACGATCTCTTAGGCAGCCTCTGGCTGCATCGCTTTCGGGCACGTCTACCCGCTCATCTAGGTTGGTTCGCGGGAGCCGAGACCTGCTCTTCGAACCTGAGTACGTCTCCACCCTGTTCCCCCTCGACCCCCCTTCTTCTGAGACCGAGATACCAGTGCCAGAGGAGAGAAAGACAGATGATTTATCAGCACTTGAGTTTGGATGTTTTGATTTTGCAGAGATTATGGCCGGCAGTAGTGACGACCGCACCCGAGGTCCTCAGCACGATCAGACTTTCATTATGGACCAGGGTGCAATCAACTCCACCCTGATCGCCACCCTCGAGACAGTTCAGCAGCAGTTGAGGGATCAGGGAGCCTTCATGTTGGACATGAGGCGTGAGATGGAGTAGTTGAGAGCCGCTCGCGACCAACACGAGCCCGGGGATGGGCCGAGGATACTCGACGATGCGGTAGCAACCGCAGCAGCCGCAGCAGCAACAGATGCACCGAGACCGATGCGGGAGTTACACAACCCCGGGTCGACCTTGATGCATCATTGGGTTGTACTTCCAGCTATCGTGGGGGACTTCAAGTTCCCCCCGAACACTTTGCAGCTACTTCCCCGGTTCCACGGGCTCGCCACAGAGGAGCCCCATCTCCACCTTCAGGAGTTTTTGATGATCTGCAGCACAGTCCACGACCGTCAGGTGGACCAGGATACTATACGGATGATTGCCTTCCCCTTCTCCTTAGCAGACAGAGCAACCACCTGGCTGAAGCACTCGGGGAAGTTTGTCTACATCTGGGAGCAGCTCCGCACCAAATACTTGCATAAGTACTATCCACTCGTGCGGACGAATGTCGCTAGAGCCCTGATTAGCAACTTCTCCATGCTCCCTGATGAATCTCGGATTCATCACTCTAAATCTCATTTATTATGCTTAAGTCCCTTGAAATCAACAACATATTTGCATTTATTCTGCATAATTAGCATTCATGCATGTTTTCATAAAAATGGTATTTTATCCATAATTTCTGCACAAAATAAAAGCCAAAAATCCAAGCCAAAGTTGACATGTAAATAGCCTAATTCTCCTATTTTTAACTCCTTCATGCTAACTTCGAATGCCACAAACTTACCTCCACTGTGTACACATCACTAATAAGAATAACTAAAAAATACAAAAAAATAATGAACCCTGTTAAGTGGACCAAAAACTCAAACCCTAGTTTCAGGATTTTCGGACTAAAAGCCTCATATCTTCTCCATCCAGTGTCCGATTTGACCCTACTCACTTTTGAACTAATGCACATTCAATTATCTTCAAAACAAGACCAAGTTCAAGTGAATCGGAGCTCGTATGTAAAAGTTGGGTTTTGGGCCTCTTTTGTACATTGTATTTTTTCGCGGTTTTCTGACCTATATTTTATGTATATATTTTCTTTATTAATAAAAATAAAAAAAAATTAGATTAAGGTATCTTTTATTCATCTTTGATTTTTCCTTATTTTTCGGATTTTTATCGTGTTTAAAAATGACAAAAAATTGCAAAACCCAAAAATCAAGGTATTCTATGTACATGGGATACCCCAAAAATTCACTTTTTACATTTGACCGAATTTGGCCTTGATGTCTTCGTGAAAGTTGTAGATCTCGTCGAGACGAGCATTTTTCGTGAAGGAACATTTTCGATCCGAGGTCATTTGCTATTTTTTATCGATTTTACAAGAGGTTTTATTTTCGGATTTTTCTAGAGGTGACACGTGGCAGCCCCAGAGGCCGCCACTGTCATTGATTTTTAGCCTTTTTATATAGTTTTTATAAAAAAATAAAAATAAAAATAAAAGCTAACGCACGTGTGAGGCACGTGCCCCCAGGCACGCGCCAAGCACGTGTGCGCCCTTTGCCCCTTCCATCCGCCACGTGTCGATCTTTCGGCCGTTCGATCTCGGCCGATCGAACGGCCGTTGACCATCGTCTTCTCCAAACTGCTGTGGACCACGTTTGAAAATTTAGAAAATTTCATAAAAATTGAGACTGAAGACGATCTGAGGAATTTGGATCCAACCGTACGGGAAGCAATAGAAAAGAAATTGATTTTTGAACTTCCCTTTCTACAGGCCATTGAACACTTTCCCGATCTTAAAGGATTTGTGATAGACAAATTAACGATGAAGAAATCGGGCAGGATTAGAACAAAAACCGAGAGACATATATTGTCAATAGCCTCCTCCTTGGTGTTGAGGAGAAAAACCAAGAGCCGCATAGTGAAGCGGTTGCCCAGATTTGAATGTGTACTCAAAGACATAATTTTCACCCATGCTCGGATTGATGACGATTCACCAATTAATATCCTCCCGACCTCTGTATTCCATGAACTCAAACTCGGACCGATTCGAAAGATACAAGAGATTGTTCAATTAGCGGACCGATCGATAAAACGACCGAGAGGAACCATTTCTGTCATCATTAAATTCCAAGGTGCTCCGCTCAAAGTAGAATTCACAATCATTGATATTGAGCATCAAGGAGAATTCACCCAGTCTCCAATCATTCTCGGAAAGCCGTTCTTGGCATTGGCCAAGGCGAGTATTGATTGTGAGACTCGGGAAATCAATTTCACAGCATTGGAAGCACTTAGATCTGACCATGTCTTTGAGGAACCACGATCTTCTGAGGCAACCCACGAAGTCCCCGACAACCGTAACCATGAAGCGGTAGAAGAGCCCTACCCCGCAGCTACACCTGAGATAGCGGTTGTTGATGAGACTACTGGTTTAGAAAATCTTCCCCCTGCTCCATTCCCAGCCGCTCTCAACAGGAAGAATCATGTATATGAACCATATGATCCGGAGACTTATGCATGGGCACACCCTGGGTCAACCTACTCTGACTACATGGATTACATCAACTCGACTCAGGAATGCACCAACATCGAATCAATGGAGAAAGAACATGCAGAGACTCTCCCCAATATTCAAATCCCCGAGGATCTCAAAATAGACAAATCTTTCTACTACGATCCTGAAACATATGCATGGTCACACCCGGGAGCAACATTCTCTGAATATCTTGACCAAATCATCCCAAATCAAGAGTGCTCAAACATACGGGGGACTAAGAGCAAGTACACAGACCAAACACCAACAAAGGAAAATTCAAATGGCTATTCATCTGGATATTCAAGTGAACCGACACCTTCACGAGGAAATAAAAAGAGAGTCACCTTTGACCTTCCGGAAGAGGTATCGTCTGATGGTCCCTCATCAGGTCCGGAAAAGGTAGTCTACATGAGTGAAGTCTGTTCGGCAGCCCTAAAGCCATATCTTCGTAAGGATCCAAAATTCAATTCTCATTAGACAACTCCCGTTCCTAACTACTACTCATCCAAAGCTGATGCTCCTGCCCTCTTCAAGTACACTGGAATTCTTTCGTATGAGCTGACCGAGACTGGTGCTTCTGAGCTATCATCTGAGGACAAATTGATTGACCCCAAGAAGGAACGAATTCTGAGGAAACAATTAAAGAAACAAAGAGATATGCAGACTTGGAGTATGTCCACTTTCAAATACTACTCCTCTGAGGATAACTCTGATGATGGATATCTTTCATCTGACTCAAACACTTCATCCATTATCCATCATGATTTTTCTGAGGATAACTCTGATCATAGTTGGGAATCATATGCCTCATCTCCATCACGCCATTATGATCTCCCACCGCAGGCTCACAAGAAGATCAGCCGAAAACCGCCTTAATCATTCGGCTACTCAACCTCCCTCCTCATTCACATATCATGACCGCCTCTTTTCCGCTTTACTTCCTAACCCATTGTATATAAATTGTACACTCCCTTACGCTTAGCACGAGCTATGTCTTCATTACGCCTTTTGTGCTCTGAGGACACAACACTCGCTAAGTATAGGGGGGGTCTGTATATATACTTTGTATATATTTTACCCATATCTCGTACTTTCGCGTAAGTCTATATGTATTTACGGGGTGGATACTAACATAAAAAAAAGAGTTTTTCTACTAACACTGACTTGCCCAAAATTTTTGAAAAAAAAATTTCTTCTTATTTCATCTTTGCACACACACACACACGCAAAATTAAAAAAAATTGCATTTCACACACTTGCACTTCATCCAACATCACATGCATTTGCATTTGTGAAAAGTCTTTGGGTTCTGAACCAAGTTGTGAGCCGAAACCGAGAGTGGTCTGAACTTGCCCTTAATCCACCTAATTTTCAGAGGAACTTCACCGAGAAATAGGATTTTAAGAGCTTCAGGTCTTTTGACTTAATTCTTTAAGTTCCACATGACAATGTACAACATTTGACTCTTAGTGTCTAACTTGGTCTCTTCATTCTGGGTACAACTCTGGAATAGGGAATTAATTCGCACTCTCACACTATGCACTTAGCTCAACCCAGACGGGATGTTGGAAGACTTTGTGAGTTTCTTTTCTGGTAGCGTGGAAATCTAAAGACCGAAGTTCGGGTTGAAATAAAGCTTCGGAAAAGGGATGGACGGCTGGGCACATTTTTTTCTAAGACCCCAAAAAATGTACGGAATAAAAAGATGCTATATCTGTAGGGGCAAAACAAGATCCAAGCAGAACCACAACAAATTCCAAATACAAAGAAGCAGTCTACCAATTAAAATTCGACCAAAAAGGTCCAAGCTTCAAGAAACCTGCAGATCTTGGTGAAGACTTGGCTACACTGGCCATCTTCACAAGGAGAGGTGACTACACTACCACCAACTCCAGTTCTTTTCTATTTCTTCTAACTTCTCCCCCATTTCGATTGTGAACACAGCACGACAGACCTTAGAAGGAAATACCTGACTCCCCGAGGACGAGTTATTGGAGAGGAGAGGAGCATGGTAGTCCGGCATTCTGGATGGGAAGAGCTAAAACCCTTCACACACACGAGTCGGTTATTCAATGTTCATAGGGTATACTTTGGGAAGAGGATTGATCTAAGATGACTTCTAAGTCGAAATTGTAACAATGATATGTAGAATTTGAGGGCTGTTGATTTTAAAATTCTAAGTCTCACTGAAGTTCCGCCACACTACTAATCCAAAGGTCGAGTTTAGTTTCATTCTCACCTTCAGCTCATGGTCTTGGTATGGAACCCAGTCTCATTTCACTTCATGGCATGTCTTTTTGATGCTCAGGGACGAGCATGGTTTAAGTATAGGGGGATGATGAATCTTGGATTCATCACTCTAAATCTCATTTATTATGCTTAAGTCCCTAGAAATCAACAACATATTTGCATTTATTCTGCATAATTAGCATTCATGCATGTTTTCATAAAAATGGCATTTTATCCATAATTTCTGCACAAAATAAAAGCCAAAAATCCAAGCCAAAGTTGACCTGTAAATACCCTAACTTCTCCTATTTTTAACTCCTTCATGCTAACTCCGAATGCCACAAACCCACCTCCACTGTGTACACATCACTAACAAGAATAAATAAAAAAATACAAAAAAATAATTAGCCCTGTTAAGTGGACCAAAAACTCAAACCCTAGTTTCAGGATTTTCGGACTAAAAGCCTCATATCTTCTCCATCCAGTGTCCAATTTGATCCTACTCACTTTTGAACTAATGCACATTCAATTATCTTCAAAACAATACCAAGTTCAAGTGAATCGGAGCTCGTATGTAAAAGTTGGGTTTTGGGCCTCTTTTGTACATTGTATTTTTTCGCGGTTTTCTGACCTATATTTTATGTATATATTTTCTTTATTAACAAAAATCTAAAAAAATTAGATTAAGGGGTCTTTTATTCATCTTTGATTTTTCCTTATTTTTCCGGATTTTTATCGTGTTTAAAAATGACAAAAAATTGCAAAACCCAAAAATCAAGGTATTCTATGTACATGGGATACCCCAAAATTCACTTTTTACATTTGCCGAATTTGGCCTTGATGTCTTCAAGAAAGTTGTAGATCTCGTCGAGAGGAGCATTTTTCATGAAGGAACCTTTTCGATCCAAGGTCATTTGCTATTTTTTATCGATTTTACAAGAGGTTTTATTTTCGGATTTTTCTGGAGGTGACACGTGGCAGCCCCAGAGGCCGCCACGTGTCATTGATTTTTAGCCTTTTTATATCGTTTTTATAAAAAAAATAAAAATAAAAATAAAAGCCAACGCACGTGCGAGGCACGTGCCCCCAGGCACGCGCCAAGCACGTGCGCGCCCTTTGCCCCTTCCATCCGCCACGTGTCGATCTTTCGACCGTTCGATCTCGGCCGATCGAACGGCCGTGGACCATCGTCTTCTCCAAACTGCCCCCTCCGTAACTTCCGCCGCACATCTCGCCAGCCACCAACCGCCTGGAGCTCCTTTGACCGCGCCATCTCCCTCGACGCCCAACGGCCGCCGCCTCTCTCCGCAGCCGCCGCTCCTTTATCCTCGCAACCACCGCGCCGCCAAACCACCTCCGCTCTCACCCTATTTAAGAAACCCGACGCCCCCAGTCCACGCTATCCGCCGTTCATCGCCGCAGGTCGTGACAGCCGCGGTCGAAGAGATCCGAGGAAGACCCTCCTCGCCGCAGTGCCGCCTCGCCGTCGCTGCTCGCTCCGACCACTCCCAACACCGTCGAGCCCTCCTCAGGTTATCTCTCTCTCTATCTCTCTCTCTCTCTCGCTCTGTTCCGGCCGCAACTCTACCATCCTCCGCCTGGAGCGACCCTCGCCCACGCTCACCGGGCCCGCTCCTCCGACTTCGCCCACCAACTCCTCTCCGCTTCGCAAACATCGACAACACCTACGCCTCCGCCACACCATCGACTACGGTCTCCATCTTCAACTGCAACTTCAACCAACGACCGCTCTGACTTCGCCTTCCCCGACAACCCTCCAGGAGAACCTCCATCGCCTTCGACGCCCGTCGGCCGTGTGTCGGCCAACGCCAGCTCCAGTCCTTCGCGTCGGAGAGCCACCGCCGTCAACGCATCCCACGTAGCCGTCTCCGTCTCCGCGCCTTCATCCACGGCCGCCATACCACCAAGCTCATCCAGGAGGGGCCGATCTTCCTCTCCGCCGCTCCGGAGACTGCCAGCAACCAGAGCTCCGCCAACCCAGCCACTTCTCCGCCGACCCCGCTGAGGCTTCCTTCGCCGCCTCGCCGCCGGGCTCGTAGCCCGAGGCCCCAGCACGTGCTACGCACGT
Organism: Ottelia alismoides; assembly: GCA_037367405.1. Taxonomy (NCBI): domain Eukaryota; kingdom Viridiplantae; phylum Streptophyta; class Magnoliopsida; order Alismatales; family Hydrocharitaceae; genus Ottelia; species Ottelia alismoides. The sequence continues at coordinate 38,766 of JAZKJV010003596.1, forward strand.
GAGTGGGGGAACGCCAGCGCTGACGTCAGCCCAGGTCACGTGCTACGCACGTGACCGTGGGCAAACTGCAAAGACGCCCCCAGACTCCCGCTTATTTACGCACGTGCCCAGCCACCTAAGGAGCACGTGCGCTGCACGTGCTCCCGTGGGAATTTTGCATATCTGCCCCCAGCTTATCGGTAATTAATTTTAGGTCCCCCCTGCACTATTTTTATTTATTTATTCAATTTGCATATGTACCCCTGTCTTTGTCATCTATTATAGACCTCTACATTGCATCATTTTATTTATTTAAATATAGCATTTTGTTCATCTTTTAATTCTCTACATTTTGACATGTCATGGACATTTTTGTGATGACCGGTTGATTAAGAATTAATTATTCGGTGGAAATTACCATATTTTGCCCAGTCTGTGCTCTTCAAATTTTATTTAATTAACCGTGACTCTAAAAACTCCTCAAAAATCAAACATCGTAGAGATTACTTTGATTAACATTGTGCCCAAAAATCTTTGCATTTTCATACATATTTTGCTCTGTAAAAATCATTTTGCATATTTCATAGTTTAATTTTTAATAGGTATTAGACCCCACATTTTTAAGGTTTAGGATTTTTCTAAGATCCATCACCTAGTGATAGATCTTAGATAATTTTATTTCTTGAAAATAAGTAGGTTTAATATTTATTATAATTAAATATTGAAAATCATTCTGTTTGCATTTAAAAATTCATAAAAAAATCATATTGCATCTAAAAATTCCAAAAAACTTACAGTACACTCATTTCATCATCATTTACATTGTGGCCAAGTTTCGTATTTTTCGAACATCGTTTGATTGAAATTTACATTTTAGTCCCTAAAATAGGCCGGATTTGCATTTTGCATCTCATATTGCATTGAAAAATTCCAAAAAAAACCGCCTTGAAAACCGAACTCAAAATTGGATAGACACAACTCTAGGTTGTTCCTTTGCCTCCTTGTGATCGACCTTGGGACTTGCCCAAGTAAAATAAACATAAAAACCACTTGATTAAATTTGATTAAAAATTGTGGTCATTTCTTGACTGTTTCCGATCGCCGCCTACAACGAACGACTTTAATTGTTTTCACACTCGAACATTAAAAACAACTCCTTAAAGCGGCTTTTCCGGACTCGTCACTCCCCAACGAGCAGTTTCACGAGGCATGGAGAGGTTCAGAGAGCTGACCGACAGATGCCCACACCATGATATTTCCAAGTCGAACCTTGTTCAGAGCTTTTTCAGTGGGCTGACAGCAGAGCTTCAGGGCTTGGTGAACGCTTCTTATGGCGGGTCCTATTTTGCCAAGGATCACGATCAGTTCTGGGCCATATACGAGGAGATGGCCGAGAACTACATGGTGATGTCCCAGACCCGATTGTACAGTCAGGGACGAACCCAGCCACAGACCGTGCAGTACTAGAGGATAGAACGGGTCGACGCCGGTCCTTCCAGTTCGTCCGCGGCAGCAGCACAGGTAGAGAATTCAGCCGCAGACATGGGGATTATCAGCGAGAAGCTGGACCGGATGGAGATCATAGAGAAGAAGCAGTGTCAGGGCATCACGCAGATGGAGCAGATGGCACAGACTCTGAGTGACCTGAAGACACAACTCAAGTGTCTCCAGGAGGCACAGACGGCTTCACAGCCTCATCTTCAGGCACGAGGCGATCCGAGTAGCAGCAGCAGCTCGTCCCAGCGCTCCAACTCCCACCAACAGCTTAGACAGGTCCATCTTGTACAGGCGGAGCTGTACCAGCAGCCGCAGCTCACCTACCATGCACCACCATCCGCTGACACTCAAATGGTGGTATACTAGCCGGATCAGCCTCTAGCAGTGCTCCCGCCACCCCAGTACGATTCAGAGTCGTTGATGGATGTCAATGGGATTTGTACGATCGCCCCCAGCCCGGTATCCGACGAGACCATCCTGGATTCCGTTGGCGGCCAGAGGTGCCCAGCCCCAGCAACAACCGTCAGGACAGGGTGGCCAGCGCAGCCATCAGAGGGATCACCAACAGCAGCAGCCCCCATCATACACTCAGCAGCAGCCACAACAGTCACCGTTGTATGGTCCTCGTCCCTATCAACAAGGACAGTCTTGAAGGCGTGATCAGCCTCATCAGCCGCGGCATCATACACAGTGTTACCCCTCTCACACACACAGCAGCAGCAACCTCACTTCCAGAGAGACTACCCGTCAGGTTCTCATGGGCCATCCTATGAGAACCCCTCCTTGGATGACATAGCCCGCCTCCTCACAGATCAGCATGCTACCTTTCGACGGAAGATGGATGAGTTCCGCTAGGAGATGCAGGACATAGTGAGAGGGAAGGCCGCCATCCCTGCCCACATAGAGCCGAACCCCAACAACCTGAAGAGGAAATCTGAGCAGGTAGTTTGTACTGAGTATGCCACTCCGAGTGATACTTTTTGTGATATGTCGGCATATCTTTTTGATACTGATTTTTTCACACTTAGGAGCAGTAGGATGCCAACAGGCGACGCCTCTTCTGAGCGGCACCACGAGGATCCTTCTAGAGCGCCCGACGAGGAGGAGAGCGGTACTGAGGCCGCTAGAGATGATGACGGTGGTACTGATGCCACCACAGATGCTGATCCCACCGACGGTACTGAGGCCGCCATTTCACCAATTGGAGGAGGTGGTACTAAGGCCACCCATGTTGCCGAGCCAGAGCACGGTACTGAGGCCGCGAGTCTTCCAGCCGAGGGTGGTGCTGATGCCACCAGTTCATCTGAGAGTCCTGTAGTTTTTCCTTTTGCGGATGTATCTCGAGACATTTCTGGAAATAAAGGAAAGGGTTTGTTTTCTTCTGGTCCCACTGTGGTGCGTGATGTATGTGTGGACCTGGCTGTCGAGCCGTTGAAAAATGAGAAGAGCGAGAGCCGCTAAATAGTGGTCTGACAAATCAGACTCACTGTCGCTGATGCGACTACTCAAGCCTCCTCGTTCGTCAACAATTAACACACACAATCAATCAGGCAATCAATAGCAAGGATTAAAATTTATTATACCCTACTAAAAATGTACAGTGGCAAGCAAGTAGGGGTCGAACACAAGAAACAAAGGTGCAGAGTATAGACAAAAGTCAAAACCCTAGATCTAATAGACTACTCAGCCAATCTAATTTTTTGTGGGTTTTTAATTTTTATATTTTTTATTTAATTTTTAATTTTATATTTTTTGTATTTTTATTTTTAATTTTCTGATTTTTATATTTTATATTTTATATTTTTCTATTTTGTTTTTCAATATTGGAATATATAAGCTATATAGTGAAAGAGATGATAAACTATTTATAAAATATACAAAAATAGTCCAAAATTCAGAAATGAAATCTTTTTGGTATCTTTATAATTTTTTATTGTTTTTATGATTTTTGGGTAATTTTCAGAATGTTTTTGGTATTTTTAAATAGCAAAATAAAGGAAAACAGGGAATTAGCTACTGGCTGGGGGCAAAATGGGAATTAAAAATATCAAATAGCCACCAAAATTTTCCAAACTAATTTTAAAATAAAGATAATAAAAGCTGGAACTTACGGAACCTGAGTTTCTATTTTTCTGAGTTTTTTATGATTTTATATATTTTTTTGATGTTTTTGTGTATTTTCAAATTTTTAAGGTTTTTCTTTTGATATTTTTTGTGATTTTTGGACTGACACTAAAGTAGACTAAAATACACAATAGGTAATTTTTGTGGAATTTTTAGAGGTATTTTAACATTTTTGGTATTTTCTAAGCTAGATAGTAGGAAAAAAGCAAGTTTTTGATCTTTAATAAATATGAAAATGCAATAAAATCAGAAACTAAAAATATGGCGTGAAAGTCGAAGCACAGAGGAGCTTAAGTTTAATTTTTGAGAATTTTTCGATTTAAATTAATACTTCTAATAAATAGATCAAGCTCACAAAAGTTTCACAGCCTCGTAGGGGTATAAGTGCAAATAATAAAACATCTAGGGGCTCAAGTGCAAATTTCACCAAAATCCACGCACAGAACACGTGACCTATCATTCACAGGGGCATATTTGCAAATATTAAAAATCGACAGGATAAACATGCAATTATCCCAGAAACATATTTAAATAACTACGCACAGGGGTATAACTACGAATACTTGAAAGTTTAGGACCAAAAATGCAAAATGCCCAAAAGGCACGCGCCAAAGTCACGTGAGGTGACGTGGTGCGGACTAAAGTGCAAATAAAGCAAGTTCGGGGGCCTAAGTACAATTATTACAAAAACTTTTAAATTGCATACGAGAGTTTTAGGGCTAAAACGTAAATACAAAAACGCGTGGGTTTAAGATGCAAAATACCTACGGTACGGATCGTGCGGCCGAGGAGGCTTCACTTGTCCACGTGGCGTGCGCTGGTGGCTCGATGACGGTTCGCATGGACGTCCCAGATCAAATGCGCGGCAAGATCCGACGGTTGCAGGCACTTGAGGATCTGACGGTTGCTGTACGCCTGGAGGGGGCTGCTGATCCAACGGCGGGGAGAGGGTCACGAAGAACTCCTCCCCCGACGAGCTTTGTCTGGCAATTGCGGCTGACACACGGCCTCTCCGGCCCTAGGATCAAGGGTAAAACGATCCTGGGGCCTCTCCGTGTCTGAAGGTGGTCTCCGGCGAGGCTGAGACGGCGTGAGGTGCTCTGACGGCGGAGGCGACCTGGGGGGCTGCTCCTGGGGATTTTGAGGCTCGATGGAGCCTCCTCCTTGGCTCCGACCTGCAAGGTTAGTCGCGCAAAATCCATGCGAAGCTACGGGTGGGATCTGATGAGGTGATGGAGGCAGAAGGTGGCTCGGGCGACGAGCTCCGCCAAGCGTCGGAGAGGGGAACTCAGTGGCTCGATCTGGGCGAGATCGAGGTGGATGGAGGGGTGGAGCAGAGCGACAGAGTGAATGGGAAGAAGATGGAGGTGATAGGTGATCGGATGGATGCGTGGAGCGACTGGAAACGATGGGCGGATCGCATCTCCACCGTGGGCTTCGATCGATGATTCACGGCGATTGACACGAAGACAATCAAAACTGCTACTAGGCGAGTCTAAACTAAGCTAAGGCTACAAGAAAATGGAAAGAGAAGGGGGTGAGACTCACCAAAGACGTCGGGATGGTGGTCGCGGCGGAGCTCCGGCGAGGGCTTGGATCTCTTCGATTCAATACCAAACGATGTGAACCCCGGCTCGAATCGATGCCTGCTGTCACCAGGATCACGATGGGCTAGAGGTTTACAGGTAGTTTTGGCGGAAGAATGATAAAAAACGAAAAGGGGGTGAAGGGTTTGGTTTTGAAGGGTGGCGAGGTGATGGGTTTCGAGGCACGATCACGGGTGCGCCAAGGAGATCTTGGTGGATTCGATAGGTCGGCGAGGATCAAGGAGGTACCAGGTACAACTTTCGTGAAGGAAGCAACCCTCCTCGAGCAACACACAAGCTGCAAAAAAATCGAGAAATGAGGGGAAGCGACGGCTCTGACAAGGTCTACAGGAGGGTAGGACGGCCAATTGACCTGGGTCAACTGGGGCCGTCCCCTGATTGGTCCACGTGGACCAATCAGGACAAAACCCTGAAAAAAATGTTTTAGAAAATGATTTAAAAATAGTAAATGAATTATTTAATTTTAGGTTATAAAATAAAAAATATTTACTATTTTATAAACTATTTTATAGTGATTTTTAATTATTTTTATGAAGTATATTTTTACAAGTTGTCTTTTTAGCCCTATATAGGTATAATACCTATATATTTTATTCTTTTATTTTTATTTTGTGTATTTTAATTTTATTATTTTTATTTAGTATTTTATAAAATCAATACTGTTATACACACAAACATATTTTTATTTTATTTTTCTTATGTATTTTGTATATTTAATAAAATGTAAGTATAAAATGTATAGGTATAAATATAGGTAAGGTATCTATGTATCTTATTTACATGTATTTTTATTTTGTGTTTCTTTTAGGCTTTTATTCTAATTTTAATATTCATAATTATTATAAGTAATATTTACAAAATTATAAAAATATAAAAAATACAAAAAAACTGAATAAAGAATAAATTGAATATTTTAATCAGTACATGTATACTACAAGGGTCCAAAACTTAACTTTCAAACTGTAACTCCAAAAAATCCGAAACCACTTCCATTAAATAGATTATTTTATGCTATATACAATTAAAAGTGAGTTTGGTACATTTCGAGTTTTTATTTGTAAGATACGGGTCTGGGAAGTTGGAGTTTCGGAATCTTATTTAGACCATAACTTTTTATCTGTGTATTATTTTTCAGTGAAATCACTTTTGTATTTTTCTTTAATAAATTATCTACAACTTTCATGTACAAAGTTTCTTTATTTGAGGTATAAAAAGTGGAACCAAAAATAGGCCCCAAAATGAGTAAAGTATGAATAAACTAGTATGGTATCTGACCCTTATCTCCCCCTACTTTATTCCTGGTCGACCTATTCATCAAGATGCCTAGGTCTCGGGGTTTTGGGTCATAAAATATTTGCAATATTTTATTCTTTTTCTTTTCTTTTCTTTATTCTATAATTTTGGCAGTAAAAGCAGTATTTAATACACTTTTTACACACATATGCATGAATGCTAAATTACTCTATTTAATGCTATTTTTAGGCATTTGCTAGGGTTTTTGTGGCCAAAATGATAGAATAAAGATGATGAAATGTGGATTCATCATCCCCCTATACTTTACCTTTGCTAGTCCCTAGCAAACACTTATGCAATAAGTGCCAAAAATAAAAAGAAAGAAAAGAAAAATAAGAACTTGGATTTTATTTAATCATCAAACTTGTCTTCACAAAATCAAAGTTTGGAGCTTAAGTCGGACCTTTGGAATTTTAGTGCGGGCGGAACCTTAATGAGAACCGAATTTGAAATCCAACAATACTTGAGAATTCCGAAACTCTGTCCAAGTCTCCTCAATAGCCAGGTCAGAAGTACTTCAACTCATACGCAAACCCTTACGACTATGAGTCTGACTCGTACAGTGTAAGTGATGGTGGCTCTACCCAACTGAAATGGAAAAGAAACTGACTTCTCCAGTACGACAACCCAATGATTCCCCACTCCAATGACTCCATCCTCGAGGAGTGGGGTATTCCCTTCTAAGTTCAAGTGGCAACCAGTTCAAGAGGAGGAGGTGAAGAGAAGAGTGGACGGTAGCCAGTGTAGCTACCTATCCTGGGATGCAAGACCAATGTAGTCAAGTCATCCAGCTGCAGGCTCACATATTTGACTTTAGAACTCAAGCTTGCTTATTGACTTAATACTTTGCAGGCTTTTTATTTTAGTACATGCCTGAACTTCTCTCTCTCTCTCTCTCTCTCTTTTTTGAATACTATATACAGCAGCATTTACATAAGGAGTTTTTCCTCTTGAGCCAGTAGACTATCCCTCTTTTGAAGCTTTATCACAACCCACAGCCTCCTGTCTTTAGACTTCCTAATCACTGGACGGGTTGGGGGTGCACTTCCCTCCGTAGAGGAGGACAAATGTTTCCACTTGTGCGCGTCTCATACCAGCAAATCCAATCCCCTCACCACTCCAGCTGAGTTGAGCCATGTGAAAGGTGCAGATGTCCAAGTTAGGTCATTATCAACAAGAGTCGTGCGTGTGCTCCGAAATACTCTACTTAGGCAGTCAAGAATCCATTGAACTAAGTCCCGTGATCCTCAAAGAATTAAGTCAATTAGACCTAAAGTTCCTCAAACCCAGTTCCTATAAGGTTCCTGTTATTAGGTAGATTATAAGGTCCTATCAAGCTCCAATCTTCGGATTTTACTTAGACTTGTTCAACTATCAAACTCAATCCGAAAAATGCGAATGCTATGCAATGCCATGCAGAAAATATTTTTGAAATGCAATTTTCAAAGATTTTGAACTTTTTATGGATTTTTGAAAAGATGATGTTGATGCATATGCGGATGCATTTTTTTGTCTTTTTCAAAAAGATTTTTCAAATGTTTTTGGACTTTAATTTTGCAAATGTTTTTGGAAATTTTGAAAACAAAAAGGTTTTGGCTGAAAACTGAGTGAAAAATATTTACACGGGAGTGCTTCTTATATTTACAAGAAGTGGATTTTAAGAATTTACAAGGGTAAGTGCTCAATTTTATACATATATATAAATAATGGATTTTGGGATGATGTACATATTCCTCAAACTGATTTTTACACAAGCTTTTCACACAATTTTTGAAAACTATAGTCCAAAATATTTTTTACAAACAATTTTACAAACATGTGCACACATTTGAAAACCATTTTGCAAAGGCTTTCAAAACAGTATATATAAGTTTTTTCAAAATATTTTTGCAACTATTTTTCAAACCTTTTGCAAATCATTTTTCAAACATTTTATTTCACACAAAGAAAAGAAATTTTACAAACCACTCATTTTTACAAAGGTTGAAAACATGTAACAAAATATTTTCAAAATAGTTTTCAATAAATGTTCACAAAGATTTTCAAACTATTTTTCAAACATTTTGCAAAAAACATTTTCACTTGATTTATTAATTAGTAGATACGAAAAGAATTTGAGGAACAAGACAACTTTTTATTAAGGATTTTAATGAATTTTAATGAATGATTAGCCATATTTATTAAAAAAATACGAAAGTACGAGTTATGGCTAAAGTATATACGTAGTATATACGACCCCCCTATACTTAGCTTGAGCTATGTCCTCATAGATTGGAGAGAAAAGAGAATACATAACTTGTACTAAGTATAGGCAAGTCTAAAGAATAAATAAAGGAATGGATGAACAAACGAATGAGAAGTTGACCATCCCCCCTATACTTAGGATCAAATAATCCTAAGTATAGCAGACTGTACACAAAGCAGGGAGGGTCAAGGGTGGGAATGAACAGATCGTACTCAGATTGTCTCCCGCTATACTTAGGGTAAGATATCCCTAAGTATAGACAAGAAGAGGAGACAATGAAGAGTATCAAAAAATAGAGAAACTCGGGGTGCACACCCCCCTATACTTAGGACAAAGTACGTCCTAAGTATAGAAGACTGACAAAAAGGGGGTGACACCTTTTTCGGTAGATACAGAAGATAGAAAAGGAAAAGAAGAAAAGAAGAATAGGGATGAAAGTGGATATGAGCAACTCGGGATGCACATCCCCCCTATACTTAGGATAAAGTACATCCTAAGTGTAGCAATGATGAAAGGGATGGCATCAATTCGGTAGAAAAGGATAAAAGAAATTGAAAAGAAGAAAAGAAGAAAAGAAGAAAAGAAAAAAAATTATTCAAAAATGTTTTGTTGTGCTTGGTCTTCCTCTGCCTCTTTGGAGATGTTCAGCTCATCCTCATAGATTACTTGAATCGAGTCAACGACAGCCATGAATGTATCATGTTCAAGGTATGGCTTCAGAAGCTGTCCATTGACTACAAATGGCTGTGCGTCAGCTGACAGATTGGATACTAATACACTCCCGTTGTCACGCACCTGCCTAACCATGAACGACCCAGTCCATTTACTCTTAAATTTGCCTGGAAAGATCTTCAATTTCGCATCGAACAACCACACCTTCTGACCTAGATCAAAGGACTTGCGACGGATATGCTTGTCATGCCATGTTTTGACCTTCTCCTTGTACATAAGGCTGTTGTCATATGCATAATCTCTGAATTCCAGTAATCTGTTCAGATCCAGTTTCCTGTTCTTTCCTGCTTGCTTAGAGTCCAAATTACAGATGTTAATGGCCCATAAGGATTTGTGAATTAGGACAACGGGCAAATGGCATGGCTTGCCAAATACAAGGCGGTAGGGAGACATCCCCAAGGGTGACTTGTACGTTGTTCTATAAGCCCAAAGAACAGAATCAAGTAGCTGGGACCAGTTCTTGCGATCCGGACGCACAAGCTTCTGTAAGATTGTCTTGATCTCCCTATTTGAACATTCATCTAAGCCATTGGACTGCGGGTGGTAGGGTGAAGAAACACGATGCTCAATACAGAATTCTTGGGTCAACTTCTTCACCTCTCTGTTTATGAAATGACTACCCCCGTCAGATATGAGAATCTTGGGAATCCCGAACCGTGCTATGATGTGAACTCTCAGGAAGCAACAGATAGTCCTACTGTCGACGGTTAGGGCGGGAATAGCTTTCACCCATCGACTTACATAATCGACAACAAGCAGAATGTATTCATAACCCTGACTGTTGGGAAACGGACCCATAAAGTCGATGCCCCATGCGTCAAAGACGTCTGAGATCTGAATGTATTTCAGAGGCATCGTGTCTCTCATTCCTATGGTTCCGCCCATCTTCTGACAGTCAGTGCAGCCATTGACATAATCATCTACATCTTTGAATAATGAAGGCCACCAGAGGCCGCTTTAAAGAACTTTTGTTGCCGTACATTTGCCTGAATGATGTCCAATATCTTGGTCGTGACATAAAGCGAGGACACTTGGGACTTCCTCATAAGGAATGCACCTTCTCCAGATACAATCCTCTCCCTCACGAAACAAATACGGGTCTTCCCACTGGTAGAAATGGATTTTAGACAAGAATCTGTTTATTTTCAATTTAGGCCAGTCTTGTGGGATTTTCTTGGCCACCAGGTAGTTCACGATGTCCGCATACCAAGGAAGCGAGGTGACAGACAGAATTGCCTCGTCGGGAAAGGTCTCTGTGATCAGCTGCAGGTTCAGCTTAGGAGATTCCGGCTCAGGAAGCCTTGACAGATGATCGGCCACCACATTCTTTACCCCAGGTTTATCTTTGATTTCCAAGTCAAATTCCTGGAGGAGAAGGATCCACCGAATGAGGCGTGGTTTGGCGTCCTTCTTCTGCTGTAAATACCGAATGGTCGAATGATCAGTGTAAATGATTACTTTGGACCCAAGGAGGTATGATCTGAACTTTTCCAAGACGAAGACTACCGCTAGCAGCTCCTTTTCAGTGACAGTGTAGTTTCTCTGGGCTTCACCGAGCGTTCGGCTAGCGTAGTGAATCGCAAATGGTACATTATCTTTCCTCTGTCCCAGTACAGCTCCGATTCATGATCTCGAAAGGCTGAGTCCAAATCGGTGGCTGTAAGACAGGGGCCTGCGTGATGAGTTCTTTCAACTGATTAAAGGCAAGTAGCACACGGTCATCAAAAATGAATTCATTACCCTTGCTGAGCAACTCAGTCAACGGTCTGGCCAGTTTGCTGAAATCTTTAATGAATCGCCGGTAGAACCCGACATGGCCCAAGAATGACCGGACTTGCTTAATGTTTGTGGGAGGCTCAAGTTTGGAAATCACGTCCACCTTGGCTGGGTCAACTTCCATACCACGTTTAGAAACAATGTGACCCAGTACAATTCCTTCGGTCGCCATGAAGTTGCTCTTTTCCCATGAGAGCACAAGATTGACTTCACAGCACCTCCGTAAGACTCGGTCTAAATAATCCAGGCATTGGTCAAATGAATCCCCGTAGATCGAAAAATCGTCCATAAAGACCTCGAGAAAGTTTCCCAACATATCAGCGAAAACTGCAAGCATACACCACTGAAATGTGGCTGGGGCATTGCAAATCCCGAACGGCATCCGTCTGAAGGCATATGTGCCAAAAGGACAGGTGAACGTGGTCTTCTCTTGATCTTCAGGAGCAATAGCAACTTGATTATACCCAGAGTAGCCATCCAAGAAGCAGAAATATTCCTTCGCGTCTAATCTCTCTAAGATCTGGTCGATGAAGGGTAGAGAAAAATGATCCTTCTTGGTAGTGAGATTAAGTCTTCTGTAGTCCACGCATACTCGCCAAGAAGGGGGTACTCTGGTTGCGATCTCCTCTCCTTTGTCATTCTTCACAATGGTGATCCCTGATTTCTTGGGCACAACATGCAGAGGGATCACCCATTTGCTGTCGGAGATGGGATAGATAAATCCCGCATCACACCATTTCTGGATTTCTTTCATAACGACCTCCCAGAGATTAGGATTTAATCTCCTCTGAAGTTCTCGAGAGGGTCTGCAATCTTCTTCCAGAAAGATGCGGTGCAAGCATAATGACGGATTGATCCCATGGAGGTCGGATGTTCGCCAGCCTATCGCCTTGCGGTTGCGTTCAAGAACCTCCATCAGACGAGATTCTTGGTCTTCGGTCAGATGTGCGTTGATGATGATCGGGTACATGTTCGGTTCTCCCGCAAGGAAGGCATACTTCATGTTGGAGGGAAAAGGTTTTAACTCTGGAGGGGTCTGAGCTGCTTCAGCGGTGACCTCAGCTATTAGTATAGGTGGTGATTCATTCAACTGTTCGGTGTCCACCATATTCTGATCCGCTTCTTCTCTCAAATCCTGATAGAATTCCTCAATGATGTCTTCTTCATCAAAAGATTCTTCAAACTTCTGCTCTTGGTTTTGAAGGCACATCACCCCCACGACAGTCTCTTGCAGCACATCAGCGAGTTCCTCATCCTGATCGATAAGGGGAAATTCGACTGCGGACTCCACTTCCTCCTCAGGACGTAGGAGTTCATGGATCTCATTGTCATCCAGAAATAAATTGGTATCTTGAATTTCTGCTAGAAAGTCGCAGTCGTCAGCATACTCAATCACCCTTGCACATGATGAAGATGTCTGTTCAGCAGGTGTTCCCTCAGACAGGGTCTCTACTCTGATTGTTTCATTACCAGCACCAAAAGTGATTTCTCCCGTCCCATAATTCACTACTGCGTTTGATGTCCGCAGAAATGGTCTTCCAAGTATGATCGGGGTGAGGAGCAATGGAGAGGGGACATCTATGTCTAAGACCACAAAATCGGCCGGGAATGACTTCCCCTGAACCGTGACTATTACGTCCTCCAACAGGCCCCTAGGCCGCTTGACTAACTTGTCTACGAACTACAGAATCATCTTCGTAGGCTTGAGGGGTCCTAGCCTGAACTCCGTGAGTAGCGAAGCTGGCATCAAGTTGACAGAAGACCCGCTGTCGAGAAGTGTTCGTTCAAACTCCTGATTGAATATTTGACAACGTACAAGAGGTGCTCCCATATCTGGCTTTTTATCCGGGAGGTTGCTGATGGCGTTAACGGTGGCCATTGTGAGGATATGCTTTTTGAACTTGCCACCTTTGCTTCTGGAGTTGTGGGGGTGCGGCCTGCGCTTGGTCGTGCATGCCTCTTTTAATCCTTTCTTCACGGCTGGCATGTACTCAAGAGCTTTCATCAATGGCATATTCAGCACAAAATTCTGGATGATTTCTATGATGGCAAGATCAGACAAAACATTTTTCAAAATTTTCATTTTTTTGTGTTTTTTCATTGCCTCAGGAAAAGGAATATTTACAAAACCTCCACCAATTTCATTCAAAATAGTGTCCATATTGTTGTGTACAGGTAGATGGCAAAAAAGAATGGATTCATCTACAATTTGTGGACCAAAAATGACAGACTCGGCTTCTGGTGCTGGCGTTGGACTCGCTGCAGGTGCAGTGCTCCTCCTGTCAGGAACTGGCTGTGAGGCAGGTGCAGGCCTCTCCAATGCTGGTTGTTCTCCACCGAGGTTGCTACTATCTTTTTGTGTTTTATCATTTTCTTCATTTTTTGTGATTATCTGAATACTGGTGCTGCTCCCAAAATAATGCTTGGCCCTGGTGTTGGCTGGACTAACGGTTCCCCGTCAGATGCAAGAAGCTTTTCTTTCATCGTTGCCGATGACGGGAGTGTCCTACCGCTCCTAAGAGTAACAGCATTAGATGAAAAACAATGTAATTCACCTGATTCGGGTTGGACATTGCCGGCTACATGCTCCTTGCGTCGGAAGTTGTTCGGGTTGGCTTCGACCTGGGCTGGTATGACGGTCTTGGCTGCCGTCAGGTCGTCGATCTTCTGGGTCATCTCAGCCATGTTCTTCATTAACTGCTCTAAACAGGCCAGGGCCGGATTAACCAGCACAATCTCAGAGGAGTCCCCCTGCCGGGGTCTAGAATGCTGATATGGTGGCTGAGATTGCGACTGATAACCTTGAGAGAATTGGTGAGGTGGAGGGTTGGAGGAGTATTGTGCATTCTGTTGATTGTATTAAGCAGCCGGCTGCTGATGATATCCCTGTCTGCGATATCCGGACTACTGAGGACCGTACTGAGAATTCTGCCTCCAGGTTTTTCCGTGAGAAGGAGGCCGGTATTGGTAGGAGGGCTGGAAAGGTCTCCCACCCTGCTGCAGCTGGTGATAGGGCATGATGCCCATGTTCTGACCCTGAGAGTGTCCCTGAGGATGGGTCAGTTGCGCTTCATTGTTCCATATGCCATTGATCTCCTGAATCAGTGGCGGGGTGGAGAGAACTGCTCAGAGTAGACTGGTTGGGACTCAGGTTGGTATACAACCATCTGTGACTGATGCTGCGGGGGCTGCTCCGGAACCTGCACGTAGTACACGTGTTGGATAAGCTGGGGCTGCGGTGGAGTTGGCTGAGGGTTTTGTTGCATTGTAGGCTCCTTCTTTTCAGCGTTCGGCTCGGCAGAAGTAGACACAACGTTGCACATGTTTGCATTTAATGCACGAACGAGTTGCTCCAGCCGTTGGGAAATATGGTCGAGCTTTTCCAAGCCCTGTGTCCTCTTCTCAATGACTGCCAATTTTTCGAGGTCCTGCGACCTCTTCTCAATGATATCCACCTTGGACAAGTGGCTCCCAATGATGCTCAGGTTGGAGCTCTCATCTTTGTCCTCGGTATGAGAAGCCATGTTCACAGGCTTGCTGATGGCGGTTGGTGGCTTCATATAAGCTCGAGACGAGGTTTGCGTGGCTTCTCCTTCAGCCATTTCTTCGAAGACGTTCCATACTACGTCCTCGTCCTTGTTGAAATGCGAACCGTCGCAAGCGGCATCTACAAGCTTTTGGCTCTCGAGTGATAGCCCACAAAGAAGTGATGCACGAGACTAGTCTTTGGAATGTCATGGTGGGGACACTTTTCCTGGAGATCCTTGAATCTCTCCTACGCTTCATGGATGGTCTCGTGGGGTTGCTGGCAGAAACTGGAGATCCGGGCACGCATCTGATTCAATCGGCCGAGAGGATAGAATTTATGGAGAAATGCAGACTTCAACTCTTCCCAGGTCGTGACGACCTTCCCAAGATGGTAAACCCAATAGAGGGCCTTGTCTTGAAGGCTGAAGGGAAATGCGGTCATCTTGACTATCCCCAGAGGAATTCCAGGGTAGTGAGCAGTGGCACAGATGCGACCAAACTTCTTGAGGAAAATATATGGTTCCTCAGTGGTGTTCCTGTGGAATGTGGGAAGTAGCGATAGAAACTGCGGCTTCAGCTCGATGTGGGCATGCATGCGTGGAACCTGAATCCACTCAGTGATGCGTCCCGCTCCTGGGTTGTATGCTTCCTTGAGTGTAGGCTTTGGCTGCAGTGGATCTACCTCTACTGCTTCAAATTCAGGTCTTCCCACTGAGAACTCATCTCTGACTTCTTCAAAATCAGGCTCTTGGTTCGGATCATTCTCCCTCCGATCGTCTCTTGCATTAGCCCTCCTCCTCAAATCGTTCAGCATATCTTGGAAGGCGGTCTGGGCCAGGGCTTGGTTAGTCAACTGCTGCTGGATGGCTTGAATGGAAGCCATCAGCTGACTGTTAACCTCGTTCTATGTGGTGTACTGCCCTTCCCCCTGATTGTCTTAAGGTTCAGGTGGGGGTTGTGGTCCCTTTCCTCTTCCTCCTGCCATCTCAGAATGGACTTGGTATGCTGGCTCGTAATCGGGCTCTAAGTCTGCACAAGGAAGAATGCCCCGATCAGTCTGAATTGCAGCACCAGATAGAGAGATGTGGTCTGTGTCAAGGTCAACACATAATTTTGTTAAGGACGGCGATGTGTAAGGAGTGAAATCAATTGCCATCCAAAACGGGCAGAGTTCGGGACGAGAGTGATCCCTGTTTATTGAAGAAGACAGGGAGTCTGGAGATCGGTCCACAAAGTCTGAACCGGGTTCTCGGGAATCGCCCTGAATTATTGGAGCGGAAGAGCGAATGGAACCAATGTGGGTATCGACTGGGTCTCAACTAAACTTCCCATTCGTCGCCATCTCGGAGATCAAGAGGAAGATCGATGTGGATGAAAGATACGGGGGTCAAAAAGAAATAAATGGAATGTAAAACAATAGAAGGCTCTCAATGAGCAAGGGTCAAATGGAAGGAGAGCAAAAATGGCGCAAAGGCGCGGTGTTTTTGATCTTTGACCTTAATCCAACTAGCAAGCAAACACAAAGCAAAGGGGATTCACCAACTCAACACGTGAAGCCGTAAGGGTTCGGCTATTATCTTTGTAGTTTTTAGATGAATTCAGGTATTTATCTTTAAACGAGTCCTTAGAGCGCTACGCCTATAGGAGAGAGAGTACTGCCGGAAGAGTATCACGTACTTGTCCTCCTCCTGTGTAACCTGTAGTCTGCACTTTTTGAGGTCCTTTTAACCCTTCCTGGATCCCTACTCATCCAAAGAAATAGAGAAAGGAAGCCAATAGGCGAAACCAATACTTCGGAACTCGCTCACAACGGAATCACCTGTGAGCGTGCAAGAACCTACTCGAACGCAAGATGATGAGACAGACACCCCCGTGAAGGCGTGGCCTAGACTCGATACTTCGGACAAGGTCGATGCTCTGCACAATAGAGAGTCACCAATGTTGACCAAGCTCTACTCGTCCACGTATGATAAAAGCGCCAGTACTTCGGAAATCCAGGCGATACACAAGGCAGCCACACACTGGGTTTTGGGCTCTAATCCTTACGAAGCACTCTGCTCACTTGGAAGGAGACCTTCCCATGCAACCTGAATACAAGTGAGGGTGTTGCTCTCCCCAATCAATGAGTCCAATTACCAATTTTATTTAGGTCAAAGTTTTCTTAGCAGTCCTTTTTTTAATTTTTTTGTGTTATCTCTTCTTTTGAGTAATTTCAAACAAGTGCCTAACGTTTTTGTTTTTTCTTGATTCCTATTTGATCCAAAAACAGAGGGAGAGAAGAGTCGGAAAAGCCAATGCAAGTGGCACTAAGATGGAAATCTCACCTTAGTGCCTAAATGATGAATGCAAAGATAGAAGACTTACAGTGACTCCCATCTCTCTCCATGCAGGATGGAAAGCAGGAATTTATAAACCTATACTACATGCCGATATGCACAAGGAAATCGTCCTAAGCAAGCAATTGCTAACGTGAAGAACCACAAGTTAATCACCAATCCTCGATCCAAAGAGTCCGGTCTAGACCCACCCCTCCTCTTCTCGACAAATCGAGTTCAGGAGTAGCGCTTGATGGGGTGAGCTCGCGGCGCGGCGGATCTAAGAAGATGATTTAACTGTTTAATTAAACTAAGTCAAAATACGCACTATAGGTACATGCAATGGTTATTAGGGTGTTTGGATCTAATCTAATCGATCAAGCAATGCCTAAATCTAAGGGCTCATTCCACAAAAGAAAGGGAAAAGGAAAAAAACCGACAAATGACAGTCGAGAAAACACGAAGAAAACTGCGGTGAGCCCCCAAGTGAACAGACACTTGGAAATTGAGCCCGAGTGTCCAAAGTCCAGGGTACCTGTATTATTACAAATGATCAAATGTCTCTCTCTCACCAAAAATGAGAAAAACTATTTATCTCTCTCTCTCTCAAGTCCTCCTACTCAGGATCCCCTAGGCGATCCTCCTCGGTCAGTGGTCCCTCGCAAGAAAATAAGAAAGGGATGTCAGACAGTTCAAAACAAGTTATGCAATAGAAACAAATAATCCAAAAATGGCTAAGCAGATAAAAGACACAAATGTACTCTACAAGCCGATGCTCCCCGGCAACGGCGCCATTTGAAAAGTGAGAAGAGCGAGAGCCGCTAAATAGTGGTCTGACAAATCAGACTCACTGTCGCTGATGCGACTACTCAAGCCTCCCCGTTCGTCAACAATTAACCCACACAATGAATCAGGCAATCAATAGCAAGGATTAAAGTTTATTATACCCTACTAAAAATGTACAGTGGCAAGCAAGTAGGGGTCGAACACAGGAAACAAAGGTGTAGAGTATATACAAAAGTCAAAACCCTAGGTCTAATAGACTACTCAGCCAATCTAATTTTTTGTGGGTTTTTAATTTTTATATTTTTTATTTAATTTTTAATTTTATATTTTATATTTTGATTTTTAATTTTCTGATTTTTATATTTTATATTTTCTATTTTTCTATTTTGTTTTTCAATATTGGAATATATAATCTATATAACGAAAGAGATGATAAACTTTTTATAAAAATATACAAAAATAGACCAAAATTCAGAAATGAAATATTTTTGGTATCTTTATAATTTTTTACTATTTTTGTGATTTTTGGATAATTTTCAGAATGTTTTTGGTATTTTAAAATAGCAAAATAAAGGAAAGCAGGGAATTAGCTACTGGCTGGGGGCAAAATGGGAATTAAAAATATCAAACAGCCACTAAAATTTTCCAAACTAATTTTAAAATAAAGATAATAAAAACTGGAACTTACAGAACCTGAGTTTCTGTTTTTCTGAGTTTTCTATGATTTTATATATTTTTTTTGAAGTTTTTGTGTATTTTCAAATTTTTAAGGTTGTTCTTTTGAGATTTTTAGTGATTTTTGGATTGACACTAAAGTAGACTAAAATACACAATAAGTAATTTTTGTGAAATTTTTAGAGGTAGTTTAACATTTTTTGGTATTTTCTAAGCTAGACAGTAGGCAAAAAGCAAGTTTTTGATTTTTAATAAATATGAAAATGCAATAAAATCAGAAACTAAAAATATGGCGTGAAAGTCCAAGCATACAGGAGCTTAAGTTTAATTTTTGAGAAATTTTTCGATTTAAAATGATATTCCTAATAAATAGATCAAGCTCACAAAAGTTTCACTCCCTAGTAGGGGTATAAGTGCAAATAATAAAACATCTAGGGGCTCAAGTGCAAATTTCACCAAAATCCACGCACAGAACACGTGACCTACCATTCACAGGGGCATATTTGCAAATACTAAAAATCGGTAGGGTAAACTTGCAATTATCCCAAAAACATATTTAAATAACTACGCACAGACTGCGAATACCTGAATGTTTAGGACCAAAAATGCAAAATCCCAAAAGGCACGCGAACAAGTCACGTGAGGTGACATGGCGTGGACTAAAGTGCAAATAAAGCAAGTTCGGGGGCCTAAGTGCAATTATTACAAAAACTTTTAAACTGCATACGAGAGTTTTAGGGCTAAAATGTAAATACAAAAATGCGTGGGTTTAAGATGCAAAATAATACCCACGGTGCTGTTCGTGCGGCCGAGGAGGCTTCACTTGTCCACGAGGCGTGCGCTGGTGGCTCGATGACGGTTTGTGTGGACGTCCCAGATCAGATGCGCGGCGAGATCCGACTGGTTGCAGGCACTTGAGGATCTGACGGTTGCTGTACGCCTGGAGGGGGCTGCTGATCCAACGGCGGGGAGAGGGTCACGAAGAACACCTCCCCCGGCGAGCTTTGGCTGGCGATTGCGGCCGACATACGGCCTCTCCGGCCCAAGGATCAAGGGCAAAACGATCCTGGGGCCTCTCCGCGTCTAAAGGTGGTCTCCGGCGAGGCTGAGACGGTGTGAGGTGCTCTGACGGTGGAGGCAACCTGGGGGGCTGCTTCTGGGGATTTCGAAGCTCGATGGAGCCTCCTCCTTGGCTCCGACCTGCAAGGTTAGTCGCGCAAAATCCAGGCGAAGCTACGGGTGGGATCTGATGTGGCGATGGAGGCGGAAGGTGGCTTGGGCGACGAGCTCCGGTGAGCGGCGGAGAGGGGAACTCGGTGGCTCGATCTGGGCGAGATCGAGGTGGATGGAGGGGTGGAGCGGAGCGACGGAGTGAAGGGGAAGAAGATGGAGGTGACAGGTGATCGGATGGATGCGTGGGGCGACCGGAAACGATGGGCGGAGCGCAGCTCTGCCGTGGGCTTCGATCGATGATTCACGACGATTGACGCGAAGACAATCAAAACTGCTACTAGGCGAGTCTAAACTAAGCTAAGGCTACAAGAAAATGGAAAGAGAAGGGGGTGAGACTCACCAAAGACGTCGGGATGGAGGTCGCGGCGGAGCTCCGGCGAGGGCTTGGATCTCTTCGATTCAACACCAAACGATGTGAACCCCGGCTCGAATCGACGCCTGCTGTCACCAAGATCACGATGGGCTAGAGGTTTACAGGTAGTTTTGGTGGAAGAAAGATCAAAAACGAAAAGGGGGTGAAGGGTTTGGTTTTGGAGGGTGGCGAGGTGATGGGTTTCGAGGCACGATCACGGGTGCGCCAAGGAGATCTTGGTGGATCTGATAGGTCGGCAAGGATCAAGGAGGTACCAGGTACAACTTTCGTGAAGGAAGCAACCCTCCTCGAGCAACACACAAGTGGCGAAAAAATCGAGAAATGAGGGGAAGTGGCGGCTCTGACAAGGTCTACAGGAGGGTAGGATGGCCAGTTGACCTAGGTCAACTGGGGCCGTCCCCTGATTGGTCTACGTGGACCAATCAGGAAAAAACCCTGAAAAAAATGTTTTAGAAAATGAATTAAAAATAGTAAATGAATTATTTAATTTTAGAAATAAAAAATGTTTATTATTTTATAAACTATTTTATGGTGATTTTTAATTATTTTTATGAAGTATATTTTTACAAGTTGTCTTTTTAGCCCTATATAGGTATAATACATATATTTTTTATTCTTTTATTTTTATTTTGTGTATTTTAATTTTATTATTTTTATTTAGTATTTTTTTAAAATCATAAAATACTGTTATACACACAAACATATTTTTATTTTATTTTTCTGATGTATTTTGTATATTTAATAAAATGTAAGTATAAAATGTATAGGTATAAATATAGGTAAGGTATCTATGTATCTTATTTACATGTATTATTATTTTGTGTTTCTTTTAGGTTTTTATTCTAATTTTAATATTCATAATTATTATAAGTAATATTTACAAAATTATAAAAATATAAAAATACAAAAATACTGAATAAAGAATAAATTGAATATTTTAATCAGTACAAGTATACTACAAGGGTCCAAAACTAAACTTTCAAACTGTAACTCCGAAAAATACGAAACCACCTCCATTAAATAGATTATTTTATGCTATATACAATTAAAAGTGAATTTGGTACATTTCGAGTTTTTATTTGCAAGATACGGGTCTGGGAATTTGGAGTTTCAGAATCTTATTTAGACCATAACTTTTTATCTTTGTATTATTTTTCAGTGAAATCACTTTTGTATTTTTCTTTAATAAATTATCCACAACTTTCATGTACAAAGTTTCTTTATTTGAGGTATAAAAAATGGAACCAAAAATAGGCCCCAAAATGAGTAAAGAATGAATAAAATAGTATGGTATCTGACCCTTATCTCCCCCTACTTTATTCCTGGTCGACCTATTCATCAAGATACCTAGGTCTCGGGGTTTTGGGTCATTAAATATTTGCAATATTTTATTCTTTTTCTTTTCTTTTCTTTATTATATAATTTTGGCATTAAAAACTGTATTTTATACATTTTTTACACACATATGCATGAATGCTAAATTACTCTATTTAATGCTATTTTTAGGCACTTGCTAGGGTTTTTGAGGCCAAAATGATAGAATAAAGATGATGAAATGTGGATTCATCAGCCGTCTAGACCCTTTCCTAGTCCTTCATCTGAGAAGGACCCTGTGATACCCTTCCCTAGAGCTCTTCAGATGGGGAAGGGGAAGAAAAATGAAAATCCCAAAAAGAGGCAGCAAGAAGAGTTCAGCCAGCAGATGATAGACCGTTTTCACATACAACTGACTCTTCAGGAGGCTTTGTAGCACATCCCTCTACTCCAGCGTTCACTTAGAGACAGGACTACAGTCAGGAGGAAGAGGAGGAACCATCATTCAGAGATACATGTGCTGACCAGAGCTACTAGTTTCGCGATCCAGAACCAACTGCCGACCAAGAGGCCAGATTCCGGAGCCCCGTATGTCAGATGCCATATCAGAGAGCAGAGATTCGACCGTGCTCTATTAGACAGCGGATCGTCGATCAACCTAATTCCGGCAGCCCTTCTCGACTGCTTCGAGTTGGGCACTCTTTGATAGAGCATGACAGTCCTTCAATTTTTTGATCGATCTGTCAAAAGGCCAAAGGGGTTGCTGAGGGACGTTGTCATCACGATTTAGGGCATGCAATTCCCCGTGGAATTCATAGTGTTGGACATGGAGATCCCTGAGTCAGTGATCGATACCCCCATCATTCTTGGTCGCTCGTTCTTGGCCACAGCCAAGGCAGTGACCGAGCATGATAGCGTGAAGGTATAATTTCGCATCGAGTGCAAAGGTGTACAAATAGAGACGGTCGAGGACAGCAGAGCCAGAGACAGATCATGGTCAGAGACTACTTCAGATACAGAGCAGATGACAGATGCCAGGCCAAACATCCACCAGGACTGTGACTTTGTGATCACAGATGACGAGGCAGTTTGGGAAGACCCAGCAGCACAGGCCATCCTCTTACATTCAGATTCCGCTGATGCAGAGACGACAGCAGAGGAGAGCTTGGAGAGCGCATTCCTGGTTCAGGATACTTTTGAGGCAGCAGAGACGGTCTTGACCGCGATACTGATTTGCTTTGTGATGTCGGTGGTACTGAGACCACCATGGATGATATAGATCCCTCGGAGTCAGATTTTGACTGGGCAAAGTTTGATGATTACATACCAGATCTGACTTCTTCTGAGCCTGTAGCTAGGGAGGAGGTAGATGCCGAGCAGAGCAGAGACAGTCCATCAGGGCAGCCTTCTCTAGATTCAGAGAGGGACAGAGAGTTTCACTTCTCCCATGCGGATTTGGTAGCCTTCACGCAGAGTTTTCAGAGGCCAGATCCACCAGCACCCAGTTGTCCAGAGCTGAAGCCACTTCCTGCGTCGCTGAAGTATAGGTTCCTTGCGGGTGAGCATGAGATGTACCCAGTCATTATCTCCGCTGATTTGACTGGAGAACATGAATCTCGTTTAATGGGGGTTCTTGAAAAGAACCGCAAGGCAATAGGATGGAGCGTAGAAGATCTCCACGGAATAAGTCCGGCCCTGTGTTCCCACCATACCTATCTCGAGGAGGAGGCGAAGCCGTCGTGTGAGTTCCAGCGGCGGCTGAACCTAAATCTGAGAGAGATTGTCATGAAGAAGATATCGAAATGGTGGAGCGCCGATTTTATCTACCCCATCTTTGACTCCAAGTGGGTCAGCCCTTTGCATGTGGTGCCCAAGAAGACGGGCATCACTACAGTGGTCAGCGAGTCTGGAGAGGAGATTGCTACACGGGTACCCACTTCTCGGAGGGTCTGCGTTGATTACAGGAGACTCAACTAGGCCACCATGAAGAATCATTTCCCCCTATCCTTTATAGATCAGATCATTGAGAGATTGGTAGGGAAGAGCCACTATTATTTTCTGGATGGGTACTCGGGCTACAACCAGGTGGCCATCGCTCCCGAGGACCAGGACAAAACTACCTTTACCTGTCCCTTCGGCAGATACACCTTCCGACGCATGCCATTTGGGCTATGCAATGCCCCTACGACCTTTCAGAGATGCATGCTGTCGATCTTTTCGGACATGGTAGGGGAGTGCTTGGAGGTCTTCATGGATGATTTCTCAGTTTACGGCGACGAATTTGACTCCTGTCTTGACTTCCTCGACTGAGTACTTCAGCGATGTATAGAGGTCCACCTTGTGCTATCTTGGGAGAAGAGTCACTTCATGGTGACTCAAGGGACGGTGCTTGGCCATATGATCTCCAAAAGGGCCATGGAGGTTGATCCACGTGATGAATACCCATTCATCACTCTTTATTATTTTATTTTAGCTACAAAACCTTTGCCAAACACATGTACATTCATGTAAATACAAATAATTATCAAAAAGCATGCATTGTATAAAAATGAATAATTAGCATGTTTTTGTGCATAAATAAAAGAAAAATAGACAAAATAAAAAGAGGGAGATATTTAGAATAAATATTGAGCAACCTAATCCCAAGGGAGGGCTCAAAATGGGCTTGACCGCATAAAAGCCCAAGTAGAGAGAGATAAGGAAGATCATGTGTGTAAATATACCTGTAAATAAAATAAAAATATTTTCCTCTTATAAAAAATAAAAATAAGATTGCAAATACTTGTAAATATTTGTAAATACAAAATCAAAATAAAAATAAGAAAATTAAAAAGAAAATAAAAATACCCTTCCTTGTGTATATCCACTATGTACATAAAACCACTTCTATATTTATTCTACCTTGTAAAATAAATAAATAAAAACCCCATAAAACCTGTATATATTTTATATTTCATGTTGTAAATAAATAAAATAAAAACCATAAAAACAAAAAAATAGAAAAGATTAAAAATAAAAACCAAAAGAAACATTGTATATATACCATGTATATAAATGTATATAGCTATTTATTTTACCATTGTAAATAAATAATAAAAATAAAATAAAAATACCTTTTTATTCCTAATTTTATGCTATAAATAAATAAAATATAAAATGGGAATAAAAATGTACAAAAATAATTAATTAAAAAGCAAAAATTAAAAATCAATATTGTATATACCTATGTATATAGTACTATATTGTAAATACCTAATTTATATTTCAAAAAATTAATTAAAAATCACAAAAAATAGTTTTAAATAAAAGGAACATTTTTCATGTTTTATGTTTTCCCTAAATCGACCATTTTATATTTTTAAATTGAATTTCCAATTATTTTCCACGTGGCGGCTTCTGACTGGTCCACGGGGGATGTTGACCCTCCGGTCAACTCCCCCCCCACCACAGACCAGCGGATCCTGTGCCCGAACCCGTTTTCTCCAATTTATCCTCTCTCGATCCGCCTGCCATTTGCGCAAACCCCGGGTCCTAATCCGTCTACGATCATCCCTGATCCACGCCGGGCAGGGGTTCTTGGGATCCGCGCTCCGATCTTCACGCCCGACTCTCATCTAGCTGGACCCCTAGACCTATATAGTCTGAGCTCCGCCAGCTTCTTCACGCATATTTGGTTCCCATTTCTCCTCCCAAGGACCTCCATTGCTCTCGCCTGAGTGACAGCTCGCGATTGGTTGTGTTGCAGCGAGGAGGGAGTGATTGGATCATCGATCCGGCGACCTAGCGCCACCGTGCGCCGCCACCAGTATGGTGCTCTAGCCTCGGGCCTCGACGTCCCTCGAGGCGAAGACCAAGAGCTCCAGTAGCTCAAGCCCAGTCGACTTCGTCCATCAGGTACCCCTAGTTCTATCTTTCCTTAGCTAATTTCGATTTACGCCCAAATCGACCCATCGCCGACGACCCTTGATTCCGACCACCCTCGTCCTCATTTCGATCATCGGATTCAACCATCACCTTCGCACTCCTCTAACACACCTTCTCCGCCCAACCATCCAACCCAGTTCGCAAAGGAACTGGGATTGGGGCTCCACCGCCGGCGCTTCGCCGGAGCTCCCCCATCTCGACGCACCGATCATCCCCACCACCGCTAACCGGGTCGAGGCACTTTGCCCTCGACCCAGGAGTGTGTTGCGTCGCTTTGCAGGTCAAGTCAAGCCCATCTGAGGGCTTGAACATTCAGGTGCAGCAGCTCCACCTCCGCCAGTGTCGCCTGAGCTCTCCGGAGCCCCATTTGCATCATCAGAAGGGCTCGTCAGACGCGGGAGGCTCCGACGATCGTGTTCCACCTATCAGCGTCCCACGAGGAGGTCCACCACGTGCTCACCGAACCGGAGAACCTCGCCGGTCATCAGTTCTTCCAGGACCCTCCACGACCGTCCGTTTACCTCCGTAGCTCTAGATCATGTGCAGACCGTCCGATTAGGGTTAAGAGGAGGCCTAGCAGCCACCATCCGATCAGACACGTGGCTTCCTCTTAGCCCTCCATCCAGTGAAGGGGATCCAACACTTCTCGACCGTTGATCAGATACGTGGCGCGTCCCCAGCCGTTGGATTGTCGCCGAGGATCCCTTCGTTGAGGCGCTCCTGCTCCAAGACCGCACGATCTTCCACGTGGCGTCCATCCGGTCCTCGGATATAATAAGGGGTAATTTCACTTAGGGCCCTCTTCTAGTTTGTTTTAGTACTTAGTCCTGTAAATATTGAGTTCCTTTGTTTTTTTTGGAATTTTTGCATAGTGGACCTGGTAGTTTACTTTAATTGCACTTATACCCCTGTACATTGTGGGACACGTGCTTCGACACGTGATTTTCTTGGGATAATTGCATGTTTGGGCCTGATGTTTTGTGGTGTTCATAAATGAAAATATGTTTTTAGTATTTGCAGATATGCCCCTGTGAGTGTTTTAATTGTGCATGTGCCAAATTTCTTGGGCTTTTTATACTTTTGTCCCTGGACTTTTAGTACGGGTTACTATTTAGTCCAGGGACTTAAGTTTTATCACAAGAAGGTCCCTGAGTGCCCAGGTCACGCGTTTGGCGCGTGAGATCTTGGAGATTTTGCACCGGACCCCCCTGGATTTCTTGGATTGTTACTTTTAGGCCCTCAAAGTATATTTTCATTGCAACTAGGTCCCTGTGTACTGTGGGATCTTGGTTGTTTTAAATAAAATATCAAATTTACTCCAAATAAAGTGAAAATTTGATGTCTCCTGCCACTGTGTAGAATTTTTGCTAAATTTTGGGAAATTTTTGGAGTACATTTATTATTTTTAAAAATTCAAAAAGCTTACTTTTTCTTACTGTCCAGATATAAAATTCACAAAAAAATGTTAGAACATCTTCAAAAATTACAAAAAAATTAGATTTAGTGTGTTTTTTTGTGTTTGATTTTCTGACCAAGTTTGGTCATTTTTGGACTTATAAAACTTGTAAAAATTGAAAAAATTCCTAAAAATCCATAAAAATTCTAATAAATAGTTGAAAATCTAAAAATAATAAATCCAGTGCTTAATTTTTCCTTGTATTTCATACTTTACAGGAAAATTACCTCCAAGCCTTGAAACAACCATTTGGTATTTTTAAATGGCTGTAGAAGCCTGACTGGACAGTGTCTTTGGTTTTCTGCCTTGTTTCATTTTTATAAAATTTCCTAAAAATCACAAAAATAAAAATATTAACCAAAAACAATAAAAAATAAAAAAAAACATAAAAATATTTTTGTTTGAATTTTTGGATTAATTTTGAGTGTTGAAATAATTGTGTGAAGTTGCTTGTTTCTCTTGTTTTCTTATTTTCTTTATTATTTAAAAATCCAAAAAAAATCTCAAAATATTAAAAATCCACTAAAAATGGTTTGTTTATTTTTTTTCCCTTTTATAGACTACTTCATAGGCCGCAAGGCCAATCCGTGCTCCTCGAGTTCGACCCTGGATGCTACACCATGTTAATCCCATAGCTAGGACTGCTAGTTGGCTTTCTCGTGTTTTATCTTTATTTGGTGGTCCGAATAATTTTTCTTATTGAGCTCTGAGTCCTGAGTGACTGAGGTCACAACGACCTTAGTTATTCCTTTACCTTAGTCGTTCGGGCAGCTCATAAGAATGGCGTCGTTGCTGGGGAGCACGGCTTAGTAATCGTATTTGATTTTTCCGCGGTTTTATTTTTCACGGTTTTCTGTAAATAGTTTTGTATAGATTTTATCTGACCTATTTATATATAATAATCTGGTATGTGACACTTTGTTTGTTTCCTTGCGAGGGCCCGAGGACCGAGGCGGCTTTCTTCAAAAGTCGAAGCAACCGTGGGAGTCGGAGGCGGCTCTCTTCTCTACAGAGCCGCAGGAGGACGTGAGGAGCGAGCAGGAGTGCGGGAGCCTCGGATTAGTCGTGGATTAGTTTAGAGTAGTTTAGATTTACTTTTCAGACCATTTATAATTTGTAATAATACAGGGACAGGATTGAGACACTTGGATTTGAGAGATTCTCATGGTCTGTTTCGCCGAGCACCGGTGTGCTTGGGGGACCCCTCGGTTTTACGCAGCTTTTTCGCGGTTTTGTTTCCTTTACTGCTTATTCGATTTCTCACGGTTTTTCGAGCCCCTGGCTTTAGGATTTTCTGCTTGATTGTGACTTAACTTATAGGATCCAAACACCCTAATACATTTGCCAGTTCCTATAGTTCGGTAATTGGACCTATAATAAAAGATTAATAAAATAGTTGATTCACTACCTTCAAGCCTACGCGCCGCGAGCCCACCCCGTCAAGCGCTACTCCAGAACTCGACCTGTCGAGAAGAGGAGGGGTGGGTCTAGACCAGACTCTCTGGATTGGAGGCTGGTGGTCAGCTAGTTGTTCTTTCGAGTAGAAATTGCTGCTTAGGGCTCGGTTTTCTGCCTGCACCATTTAGGTAGTTTATTTTCTGTCTTTCAATTCTGTGCGGATCATTTTCATGTAGACTGCTGGAGTCAGGTACGCATTTCTTACTCTGCATGCATCATTGATTTTTTGCGCATCGGCTTTTTCGACTTCTCCCCCTGTTTTAGATTAAAATAATCGGGAGAACCAAAAAATTCGTTAGGCGATTTGTTTGATTATTGAAAAATATCTAAAAAGAAAAACAATAAAATTTGGAACTGCTAACACTATCGACCCTAAAAGACACCTCACTTAAAAATTTGTCTTGGGGAGAGCAACCCCCTCATTGTTTGGTTTGCTTGTGCGAGAGAGTGTCCCCACACACTAGGTAAAGCCCTCCGATATTCTTCTCGACTGATTACCGGCTATTTCTGTACGGGACAGTCGATTGAGAAAATATCGGGTAACCCAACAGGTCACGTAATCGCTCTGCTATGCTGACTGATCACCAAAATAAAATTGATAAGATAATTGACCGAGCCCTTACGGTCTTCAGCTCGTGTTGCGTTGGTGAATCGGGGGTTTGCTTGTGATCATAGTTGTTACCAGATCTCATCCGCACTACTCGCCAGATCATGATGATGGGCAGGAGGTCTCTTAGGCAGCCTCTGGCTGCACCGCTTTTTAGCACTCTAGCCCACTCATCTAGGTCGGTTCGTGGGAGCTCAGACCCGCTCTCCGAATCCGAGTACGACTCCACCCTGTTCCCCCTCGATCCCCCTTCTTCTGAGACCGAGATACTAGTACCAGAGGAGAGACAGACAGATGATTTATCGGCACCTGAGTTTGGATGTTTTGATTTTGCAGAGACTATGGTCGGCAGTAGTGATGACCACACTACAGGTCCCCGAGGAGATCAGACTTTTGTCTTAGACCAGGGTGCGATCAACTCCACCCTGATCGCCTCCCTAGACTTAGTTCAGCAGCAGTTGAGGGATCAGGGAGCATTCATGATAGAGATGAGGCACGAGCTTGAGCAGATGAGAGCCGACCGCGAGCAGCGCGGCCCAGGGGGAGGACCCGACGATGCGGCAGCAGCCGCAGCAGCCACCGCCGTAGCAGGAGCAGCAGGACCTCCGAGACCGATGCGGGAGTTACACAACCCCGGATCGACATTGACGCACCGCTGGGTGGTACTTCCAGCGATCGTGGGGGACTTTAAGTTCCCTCCGAACACCTTGCAGCTTCTTCCCTGGTTTCATGGGCTGGCTACTGAGGAGCCCCATACTAAGGAGCCCCATCTCCACCTTCAGGAGTTTGAGATGATATGCAGCACTGTCCACGACCGTCAGGTGGACCAGGATACCATACGGATGATTGCCTTCCCCTTCTCCTTAGTAGACAGAGCAGCCACCTGGCTGAAGCACTTGGGAAAGTTCGTCTACACCTGGGAGCAGCTCCGCGTCGAGTAATTGCATAAGTACTATCCACTCGGGCGGACGAACGCCACTAGAGCCCTGATCAGCAACTTCTCCATGCTCCCCAATGAGCAGTTCCACGAGGCATGGGAGAGGTTCAAAGAGCTGTCCGACAGATGCCCGCACCATGACATTTCCAAGCCGAACCTTGTTCAGAGCTTTTTCAGCGGGCTGACACCAGAGCTTCAGGGCTCGGTGAACGCTTCTTGTGGCAGGTCTTACTTCGCCAAGGATCACGATCAGGTCTGGGCCATCTACAAGGAGATGGTCGAGAATTATATGGTGATGTCCCAGACCCAATTGTATACACATGGCAGACCCCAGCAGCCACAGACCGTGCAGTACCAGAGGATAGCACGGGTCGACGCCGGTCCATCCAGTTCATCAGCGGTAGCAGCAGCACAGGCCGAGTCTGCAGCCGCAGACATGGGGATCATCAGCGAGATGTTGGATCGGATGGAGATTATTGAGAAGAAGCAGTGCCAGGGCATCACGCAGATGGAGCAGATGGCACAGACTCTGAGTGACCTGAAGACGCAGCTCATGTGTCTCCAGGAGGCACATACAGCTTTACAGCCTCGTCTCCAGGCATGAGGCGATCTGAGTAGCAACAACAGCTCGCCCCAACTCTCCAGCTCCCACCAGCACCCTAGACAGGTCCATCTTGTTCAGGCAGAGCCGTACCAGCAGTTGCAGCTCACCTACCAGACACCACCATCCACTGACACTCAGATGGTGGTATACCAACCGGATTAGCCTCTGGTAGTACTCCCGTCATCCCCTTACGATTCAGAGCCGTTGATGGATGTCAATGGGATTTTGTACGATTGCCTCCAGCCCGGTATCCGACGAGACCATCCCGGATTCCGTTGGGCGGACGGAGGTGCCCAGCCCCAGCAGCAGCCATTAGGACAGGGTGGCCAGTACAACCATCAGAGAGATCACCAGCAGTAGCAGCCCCAGCGTACCCACAGCACCAGCAACAACATTCACAGCAGTATGGTCCTCGTCCCTATCAGCAGGGACAATCTTGGAGGCGTGAGCAGCCTTATCAGCAGCAGCAGCATCCACAGTCTTACCCCTCTCACACACAACAGCAGCAGCCTCACTTCCAGAGAGGCTACCCGTCAGGTTCTCATGGGCCATCCTATGAGAACCCCGCCTTAGATGACATAGCCCGCCTCCTCACAGATCAACAGGCTACCTTTCGACGAGAGATGGATGAGTTCCGCCAGGAGATGCAGGACATTGTGAAAGGGAAGGCCGCCATCCCTGCCCAGATAGAGCCCAATCCGAACAACCTCAAGAGGAAGTCTGAGCAGGTAGTTTGTATTGAGTATGCCACTCCAAGTGATGTTCTTGGTGATATGTCTGTATATCTTTTTGATACTGACTTTGTCACACTTAGGAGTGGTAGGATGCCAGCAGGCGGCGACTCATCTGAGCGACACCCTGAGGATACATCCAGAGTGCCAGGCGAGGAGGAGAGCGATACTGAGGCCACTAGAGATGATGATGGTGGTACTGATGCCACCACGGATGCTGATCCCACCGGCGGTACTGATGCCGTCGTTTCACCAGTTGGAGGAGGTGGTACTGAGGCCACCCATGTTGCCGAGCCAGAGCGCGGTACTTAGGCCGCCCGTCTACTAGCCGATGGTGGTGCTGATGCCACCGGTTCTTCTGAGATTCCTGTTTTTTTCCTGTTACTGATGTATCTCGGAACACTTCTGTGAATAAAGGAAAGGGTTTATTTTCTTCTGGTTCCACTGTGGTGCATGATGTATGTGTGGATCCGGCCGCCGAGCCGTCTAGACCCTCTCCTAGTCCTTCATCTGAGAAGGACCCTGTGATCCTCTTCCCTAGAGCCCTTCAGATGGGGAAGGGGAAGAAAAATGAAAATACAAAAAAAGGCAGCGAGAAGAGTTCAGCCAGCAGATGATAGACCGTTTCCATATTCAGCTGACTCTTCAGGAGGCTTTGCAGCACATCCCCCTACTCCAGCGTTCACTTAGAGACAGGACCACAGTCAGGAGGAAGAGGAGGAACCACCATTCCGAGACTCATGTGCTGACGAGAGCCACTTGTTTCGCGATCTAGAACCGTCTGCCGGCCAAGAGGCCAGATTCAGGAGCCCCTTATGTCAGATGCCATATCAGTGAGCAGAGGTTCGACCGTACTCTATTAGACAGCGGATCCTCGATCAACCTACTTCCAGCAGCCCTTCTCGACTGCTTCGAGTTGGACAATCTACGACAGAGCAGGACAGTCCTTCAGTTTGCTGATAGATCTGTCAAGAGGCCGAAGGTGTTGCTGAGGGACGTTGTCGTCACAATTCAGGGCCTGCAATTCCCCGTGGACTTCGTAGTGTTGGACATGGAGATCCCTGAGTCAGTGACCAGTACCCCCATCATTCTAGGTCGCCCGTTCTTGGCCACATCCAAGGTAGTGACCGACCATGATAGCGGAAAGGTATACTTTCGCGTCGAGGGCAAGAGTGTACAAATAGAGACGGTCGAGGACATCAGAGTCATAGACAGAGCATGCTCAGAGACTACTTCCGATACAGAGCAGATGACAGATGTCGGGCTATACATCCACCAGGACTGCGACTTTGTGATTACAGATGATGAGGCAGTATGGGTAGATCCAGATGTACATGCCATCCTCTCACCTTCAGAGTCCGCTGATGCAGAGATGCCAGCAGAGGAGAGCTTGGAGAGCTCATTCCTGGTCCAGGATACTTTTGAGGCAGAAGAGCCGGTTCTTGACCGCGAGACTGATTTTTGTGATGATGGTGGTACTGAGGCCACCGTGGAAGATACAGATCCCTCGGAGTCAGATTTTGATTGGGCAGATTTTGATGATTACATACCAGATCTGACTTCCACTGAGCCTGCAGCTAGGGAGGAGGTAGATGCTGAGCAGAGCAGAGACAATCCATTAGGGCAGCCTTCTCCTGATTCAGAGAGTGACAGAGAGTTTCAGTTCTCCCATGCGGATTTGGCAGCCTTCATGCAGAGTTTTCAGAGGCCAGATCCATCAGCACCCAGTTGTCCAGAGCTGAAGCCGCTTCCTACGTCGCTGAAGTATAGGTTCCTTGCGGATGAGCATGAGATGTACACAGTCATTATCTCTGTCGGTTTGACTGGAGAGAAAGAAGCTTGTTTTATGGGGGTTCTTGAAAAGAACCGCAAGGCGATAGGATGGAGCGTAACAGATCTCCAGGGGATAAGTCTGGCCCTGTACTCCCACCATATTTATCTCAAGGATGAGGCGAAGCCGTCGCGTAAGTTCCAGCGGTGGCTAAACCCGAATCTGAGAGAGGTTGTCATGAAGGAAATTTCAAAGTGGTGGAGCGCCGATTTTATCTACCCCATCTCCAACTCCAAGTGGGTCAGCCCTTTGCATGTGGTGCCCAAGAAGATGGGCATCACTACAGTGGTCAGCGAGTCTGGAGAGGAGATTGCTACATGAGTACCCACTTTTTGGAGGGTCTGCGTTGATTACAAGAGACTCAACCAGGCCACCAAGAAGGATCATTTCTCCCTGCCCTTTATAGATTAGATCATTGAGAGAATGGTAGGGAAGAGCCACTATTGTTTTATGGATGGGAACTCAGGCTATAACCAGGTGGCCATCGCTCCCGAGGACCAGGACAAGCCTACCTTTACCTGTCCCTTCGGCACATACGCCTTCCGACGCATGCCATTTGGGCTATGCAACGCCCCTGCGATTTTTCAAAGATGCATGTTGTCGATCTTTTCGGACATGGTAGGGGAGTTCTTGGAGGTCTTCACGGATGATTTCTCGATTTACGGCGACGTATTCGACTCCTGTCTTGACTGCCTAGACCGAGTACTTCAGTGATGTATAGAGGTTCACCTTGTGCTATCTTGGGAGAAGTGTCACATCATGGTGACTCAAGGGACGGTGCTTTGTCATATCATCTCCAACAGGGGTATGGAGGCTGATCCGACCAAGGTAGATGTCATTAGAAAACTCACACCGCCGTCCAATTTGTGGCAGTTACGGTCATTCCTGGGGCACGTCGGTTTCTACTGACGATTCATTCATGACTTTAGTAGGATTGCCCAGCTGTTGACTGACCTGCTGACGAAAGACACCGAGTTCCTTCTCAATGACAAGTGTCTTTCGTCTTTCGAGACTCTCAAGAGATGTGTTGTTGAGGCTCCTGTTCTTCAGCCATCTGATTGGTCTCTCCCATTCGAGATCATGACGGATGCCTCCGATTTTGCCGTGGGGGCCGTGCTAGGACAGAGGAGGGATGGAGTCCCATTTGCTATCCACTACGCTAGCCGCACATTGGATTCCACGCAGCGGAACTACACAGTCACAGAGAAGGAGATGCTAGCCGTAGTCTTCGCCCTAGATAAGTTCAGATCGTACATTATTGGATCTAGAGTGACCCTGTACATAGATCATACCACCATCAGGTACCTCATGGCAAAGAACGATGCCAAGTTCAGACTTACTAGATGGATCCTTCTACTCCAGGAGTTTGACATAGAGATTAAGGATAATCCTGGAGTCAAGAATGTGGTGGCGGATCATCTCTCCCAATTAGAGCATCTTGAGGATTCTGACTTGATTGACCCTATTTGTGAGACCTTC
Source organism: Ottelia alismoides (assembly GCA_037367405.1). Classification (NCBI taxonomy): domain Eukaryota; kingdom Viridiplantae; phylum Streptophyta; class Magnoliopsida; order Alismatales; family Hydrocharitaceae; genus Ottelia; species Ottelia alismoides. The sequence continues at coordinate 73,270 of JAZKJV010003596.1, forward strand.
CCAGATGAGGCGATCCTTGCTATCGCCTCTCTTTCATGGTATGCCGATATTGTGAACTTTCTTGTTGCTAAGAAAGTTCCACAAGATTGGCCCAGACAGAGGCTTGAGACCTTCCTCACGAAGGCCAAGTTTTACCATTGGGAGGATCCCATCCTTTACCATGAAGGAGGGGATAGCGTCTGGCGTAGGTGCATTCCTCAGGAGGAGCACCAAAGCGTCCTCACTTACTGCTACAAGCTTGAGGCAGGAGGACATCACTCTGGGAGGAGAATGGCACAGAAAGTGCTCCAATCCGTCCTATGGTGGCCTACTCTCTTCAAGGACTCTGATGAGTTCGTGAAGAGATGTACTGACTGTTAGAGGATGGGCACTTGTGGACAACGTGATATGATGCCGATGTAGCCCATTCACTTCTGTGAGGTTTTTGACGCATGGGGCATCGATTTCATGGGTCCATTCCCTAAGAGTCAGGGATTTGAGTACATTCTGTTGGTCGTCGATTATGTGAGTCGTTGGGTTGAGGCCATCCCTGCCCGAACCGCTGATGCCAGGACAGTCTGCAGATTTTTGAGGAAGCACATCATTACACGGTTCGGGGTACCTTGAGTATTGATATCTAATGGGGGGTCTCATTTCATCAACGACCAGGTGAAGGCCCTTGCAAGCGAGTTCGACATAGACCATCGAGTTGCCACTCCATACCATCCACAGACGAATGGTCTAGCCGAGGTGTCGAACAGGAAGATCAAGACTATATTGCAAAAAGTCGTCCGCCCTGACTGAAAGGATTGGTCACAGCTTTTGGACTCGGTCTTGTGGGCATATAGGACGTCTTTTAAGACACCTTTGGGCACATCTCCCTTTCGCCTCGTATATGGCAAGCCGTGCCACTTAACGGTTGAGTTGAGCCACATGCCACTTTGGGCAGTTACAGATATTCTTTTGGATCCAGATAGTGTAGGAGACCAGAGGAGGGCAGAGTTAGCAGCCTTGGAGGAGCTTCATGATACCGCCTTCTCAAACAGCCTACAGAATAAGGACAGAGTGAAGGAGTGGCATGATTCTCATATCAGCCACAAGCACTTTGAGCCTGGACAGAGAGTATGGTTGTTTAATGCTAGGCTTCGTCTATTTCCAGGGAAGCTACAGAGCAAATGGAAGGGACCTTATCTTGTGAGAAAGGTACACGACAACGAGAGCATTGATATATCTGAGTTGTCTTCTGAGAGTACCTTTCGAGTGAACGTCCAACGGCTCAAGCCATTTCTAGATCATGAGTCGCGGGTCGTTGATGTTGCCCCTATTCACTTTGCGTGAGATGTGGTCTCTTATCTCAGATCTATTGCATCTCACCCCTGATTATCACTGTTCTTCTGACCTGTATAGATCCAGTTGTCCATATCACTCTATTCTTTAGTCCCACATCCCTTTTCTCATCTTATGATTACGCTATACTTAGGGTGTACTTTACCCTAAGTATAGGGGGGATGTAGGACCTTCGGGTATTCTTTTGATTCTTTCTACCCATGTTTTGCTGCATATACTTAGGGATATTTTACCCTAAGTATGGGGGGGTAGGCTCTGTACATCCTTCACTCGGATTTCCCTTCATGTACAGCTTGCTATACTTAGGATTACTTGATCCTAAGTATAGGGGGAAAACGCTGAGTTCTCCTCATTCTATTATTTCATTCATCTCTGTATCCAGCCATTCCTTTTCACTTCCATATACTAAGCACGAGTTATGTCTTCTTCATCGCTCTTGATCACTCTGAGGACATCGTTCGAGCTAAGTATAGGGGGTGTATATATATTTCATATATACTTTAGCCATAACTCATACTCTGTGTGAGTGTGTGAATAAATAAAAATGGCTAAAAAAACTCATAAAAAATTAAAATTTTTTCCTTCTACATAAAATTCATCTTGCACATACCTATTGTTTAACCCAAAAAGTCGGTGATCTTAAGTTCCACACAAGGCGGGAACTCAGTCGCTGAATCGACCACACGAAATTCGGATTAAAACAACAATTAACCCACAACAGATAAATCAAGCAATGAAAGTAAATGTGCGGAGTTAAAATTTATTATAACTCTACAACAAGATGTGTATAGGAGCAAGTATGTGTAGAGGTCGAACACAGGGAGCAGACAGGTAGAACGGGGCAAAATTGCTCAAAAGTGTAATTGTGATCAAGTTGTCTACTTAAGCTATTTTTTGTGGGTTTTTAATTTTATATTTTTTTATTTTATTTTTAATTTTGTATTTTTGTATTTTGATTTTTAATTTACTGATTTTATATTTTCTTTTTATATTTTATATTTTTTTTATTTTCTTTTTCAATATTGGAAAATAAAGATAATGTAATAAAAGACAAGACAAAATATGTATAAAAATATGCAAAAATATCCAAAAATTCAGAAATAAACTCTTTTTGATATGTTTAGGATTTTTTACTGTTTTTGTGATTTTTGGGGATTTTTCAAGGTGTTTTTGGTATTTTTAAATACTGAAATAAGAGAAAACAGTGACAAAGTTGCTGGCTGGGGGTAAAACTGGAATCAAAAATAACAAACAGCATCTAAAAATTTTCAAATATATATTTAAAATAAATAAAATAAAATCTAGAACAAACAGGAACTGAGTTTGCTATTTTTGGAGTTTTCTACAATTTTATAGATTTTTTTGAAGTTTTAGAGTGTTTTTCAGTTTTTAGTGTTTTTCTTTTGAGATTTTTGGTGATTTTTGGACTGACACTAAAATATGATAAAATAGACTCTAGGGAATTTTTGTGGAATTTTTCGAGAGGTTTTAATATTTTTTTGGCATTTTCTAAACTAGACAGTAGAGAAAAAGCATGTTTTTGATTTTTAATAAATATAAAAATGCAATAATTATGGAAAATAAAAATATGATGATGAACTACTATGCAACAGGGATCTAAACTGATTTTTGGGGATTTTTTTTGGGTTTTTATCGATGCATGCAAAATCTAGGGCAACAAAGGGAAACTACATGCAGGCCAGGGGCTTTAATGTAAATATGGCAAAGTTGGGGGCTGGCACGCAAATGTTCCACAAAAATATGAACTTAATCAAAAAGTCTCTGGGCCAAATCACAAAACTAAAAGGCGTAAGGGCTTGATTGTAAAAGTCACAGGTCACACGTGCTGTACACGCGCCTGTCAAGGATACGAGTGTAATATGCAAAAACGTGGAGGGCAGAAAAGCAAAAGTTCCACAAAATTTACTACTGATATAAAAACTCCTGTACTAAACACCAATCACCAAAGTAGCAGGGGCCTTGTCCGCAAAATAGCCACGCGCACGTACTCGCGCACGTGCGCCTAGCTGGCAAGGGCGAGTATCGAATATTCAAAATCTCTGGGACATGATATGCAAATATAACAATATTTTAAACGTGCAGAGGAAAGCTTGAAGAGTCTTCGTTAAATACAAAAACAAAGCTGGGCTAATGTTGCAAAATACCCAGAATAAGGGGGCGGATCGGACGGCTGCTCTTCTTCACTAACACACGTGTCACGCCCACGGCCCGCGATACCCCTTTGTTTCCTACGGCCACGATTAGATCCCGAAGCTTCAATCTAACGGCTGGATGCTCCTGTAGATCGGACGCCTGCTGTAACTCGTGATGAACGCGCCCAGATCGACGGTGGAAAGATGCTGACGAAGAACACCGAAGAACACCGCGGTGGGCGAACTTCCCTGGCCGCGCAACGCCTTCTCCGCGACGTTTGGAGCTCCAAAACGGCCTGGCGTGATTCCTGGAAGCTCCCTCTAGCACGTGGCGATGTCAAAATGGCGGGGGAGACGCCGGTTCGCCGCCACGACGTGGGTGGACTGGGACAGCTCCAGGTGCCTTGGCTCCCACAAAATCGAACCCAGATGGGTTCCTTCGGCCCTGGAACCTGCAAAGAAAGTGCAATAACGACAGTAAAAGGTCCTACGGTCTTATTGGTGGAGATGCGAGGGTGATAAGGCGGGATATGGTGGAAGGCGGAGCAGAACTCCTGCGAGGATATGCGGATGGAATTGAAGCTTAAAACACTGATCAAATCACGCCATGCAGTTATAGATTGACAACCTAATCCTACGGGTGGTAAAAAAACGAAGAAAATAGAATAAAAACAACTCGACTGGCTGGGAAAACCAGGATATAGGACCGTCGGGAGCCGAGCTCCGGCGATGGTTGGAACCAGCCGTCCACTGCTCGCCGCCGCACCTAGCTTGGCTGGAGGAGAAGCTGTCACCTTCTCCGGTCCAGGGCGCAAGTAAAGGGGACAAAACAAGTCAGGAATGGGGTTCAAAAGCCAAATGGAGGACTGGGTGGTGTTTTAAAAATATGGTCGAGGAGCTCTCTTCGAGGCGCGATCACGGGTGGCACAACGACCCAAAGGTCGAAAAATTCCTCTAGCGTGAAAGAGCTTTGAGCAAGGATCGAAAGTCGTGAAGACGACGACCTCAAAAAACGCAAGACCCATCCTTGAAAAATCCGCAAAGATTGGCCAAAGTCATTCTGACATGCTGACAGAGGATGGTCCGACAGTTGAACGTGGTCAACTGTCCGGACCACCTGGTTGGTCCACGTGGACCAACCAGGGAAAAACCTTTAAAAAATCATTTAAAAATAGTAAATAATATTATTTTATTTAGGTTATAAAATAAAAAGTGTTTATAAATTTATTTAGTATTTTATTATTATTTTCAATTATTTTTATGAGGTATATTTTTACAAGTTGCTTTTATACCCTTATATAGGTATAATACCTACATATTGCATCTTTTTATTTTTATTTTGTATATTTTAATTTTATTATTTTTGTTTCTTATTTTGTAAAATTATAAAATACTTTTATACACATAAATTTATTTTTATTTTATTTTTCAGATATGTTTTGTATGTTAAATAAAATATGAATATGTGTTGTATAGGTTTGTATATAAGTATTGTATCTATGTATTGTGTATACATGTATTTTATTTTATATTTTATTTAGGTTTTTATTCCAATTTTAATGTGCATAATTATTATAAGTATTAATTACAACATTATAAAAATATAAAATTATAAAAATAATAAATAAATAATAAATTGAATATTTTATTCGGTACACTGTACAATGTGGATCCAAAACTCAACTTTCAAACCGTAGCACCGTCAAATGCGAAACCACCACCATTGGATAGATTATTTTATTGTATATACAATTAAAGGTGAGTATGCTGCATTTGGAGTTGTCAGTTGTGAGATACGGGTCTGGGAAGTTGGGATTTTGGATTCTTATTCAGACCATAACTTTTTATCTGTACATTATTTTTCTGTGATATCAATTTTGTATTTTTATTTATTAAATTATCTACAACTTTCATGTACAAAGTTTCTTTATTTGAAGTATAAAAAGTGGAACCAAAAATAGGTCCCAAAATGAATAAAGAGTGAATAGAAAGTATAGGTACTAATACTGTATTTTGGCCCTTATCTCCCCCTACTTTATTCCTTGTCGACCTATTCATCAAGATGCCTAGGTCTCGGGGTTTCGAGTCATAAAATATTTACAATATTTAATTCTTTTTCTTTTCTTTTCTTTATTCTATAAGTTTGTCATTAAAAACCGTATTTTATACAGTATTTACACACATATGCATAGACGCTAAAATGCATGAATTAGCCTATTTACACGCATTTACTAGGGTTTTTCAGGCCAAAATGATAGAATAAAGATGATGAAACGTAGCTTCATCATCCCCCTATACTTTACCTTTGCGAGTCCCTACCAAACACTTATGCAATAAGTGAAAAAAGACAAAGAAAGAAAAGAAAAAGAAGAACTTGGATTTTATTTGATTGTCAAACTTGTCTTCACAAAATCAAAGTTTGGAGCTTAAGTCGGACCTTAGGAATTTTAGTGCGGTCGGAACCTTAATGAGAACCAACTTTGAAATCCAACAGCCTTTGAGAATCCCAAAACTCTGCTCAAGTCTCCTCAATAGCCAGGTCAGAAATACTTCAACTCATACGCAAACTCTTACGACTATGAGTCTAACTCGTACAGTGTAAGTGATATGTAGCTCCCCACCTCAGAAGTAACAAAGAAACAACCTCCCCCAACCTGGTAACTCTAATGCCTCGGTCTAGCAACTCTTTCCTCGAGAAGCGGGGTATTCCCTTCTAAGTTCAAGTGCAACCGGCTCAAGAAGAGGGGGAATAAGAGGTATAGACTTTTGGGAGCTCAACCAGTGTAGCTAAGTCTCCCGCTGCAAGCTTCATGAGATGTAACATGGATACCATAAGCTTTTGCTTTATTAGACTATATACACTCCGGTGGGGTTATTAAATTTTCAATCCGACCCACCACTTTTTTGGAGTTCTTTTTTTTCTCTTCTTCTTTTTTTTCTTTTTTTTCATTTTTCATCATTTTTTTTAATTGCATCTGTACAACATATCTACATGGTGCAGCATATATACAAGAAATTTTCCTCTTGAGCCAGTAGACTATCCCTCTTTTGAAGCTTTATTGCAACCCACGGCTTCTGTCTTTAGCCTTCATCACCACTAGACCAAGTTGAGGTGCACTTCCTTCACTAGAAGAAGAAGAGAGGTTCCGCCTAGAAGTACTACCCTCATATGCTACCCCAAGCCAAAGGAAACTGCCTCCTCACCACCTCATCCGTGGAGAGCTATGTGAAAGATGTAGGTGTCCAAGTTAGGTCATTATCAACAAGAGTCGTGCGTATGCTCTGAAATACTCTACTTAGACAGTCAAGAATCCATTGAACCAAGTCCCGTGATCCTCAAAGAATTAAGTCAACAAGACCTGAAGTACCTCAAACCCAGTTCCTATAAAGTTCCTGTTATTAGGTAGATTTTAAGGTCCAATCAAGCTCCAATCTCCGGATTTTACTTAGACTTGTTCAACTATCAAACTCAATCCGAAAAATGCTCATGCCATGCAATGCTTTGCAGAAAATATTTTTGTGATGCAATTTTCAAAGATTTTGAACTTTTTATGGATTTTTGAAAAGATAATGATGATGCATGCAGATGCATTTTTTTGTCTTTTTCTAAAAGATTTTTCAAATGTTTTTGGATTTTAATTTTGCAAATGTTTTTGGACTTTTTGAAAACAAAAAGATTTTGGCTGAAAAATAGTTAAAATATGTACACGGGAGTGCTTCTTATATATACAAGAAGTGGATTTTAAGGATTTACAAGGGTAAGTGATCAATTTTATAAGTACATGTATATAGTGGATTTTGGTGTGATGTAAATATTCCTCAAACTTATTTGACACAAGCTTTTCACACGATTTTTGAAAACTATAGTCAAAAATAATTTTTACAAACATTTTACAAACATGTACACACATTTGAAAATCATTTTGCAAAGGCTTTCGAAACAGTATAGATAGATTTTTCAAAATATTTTTGCAACCATTTTTCAAGCCATTTGCAAATCATTTTTTCAAACATTTTATTTCACACAAAGAAAAGAAATTTTACAAACCACACATTTTTACACAGGTTGAAAACATGTAACAAAATATTTTCAAAATAGTTTTTCAATAAATGTTCACAAAGATTTTCAAACTATTTTTCAAACATTTTGCAAAAAAAACATTTTCACCAGATTTATTAATCAGTAAATATAAAACAGAATTTGAGGAACAAAACATCTTTTTATTAAAGAATTTGTAATGAATTTTAATGAATTATTAGCCATATTTATACGGAAGTACGAGTTATGGCTAAAGTATATACGTAGTATATACGACCCCCATATACTTAGCTTGAGCTATGTCCTCATAGATCAGAAAGAAAAGAGAAGACATAACTCGTACTGAGTATAGGAAAATCTAAAGAATAAATGAATAAGAGATGAACAAAAGAATGAGAAGTTGACCGTCCCCCCTATACTTAGGATCAAATAATCCTAAGTATAACAGACTGTATACAAAGCAGGGAGGGTCAAGGGTGGGAATGAACTGATCGTACTCAAATTGTCTCCCCCTATACTTAGGGTAAGATATCCCTAAGTATAGACAAGAAGAGGAGACAATGGAGAGGATCGAGAAGAATAGAATCAACTCGGGGTGCACACCCCCCTATACTAGGACAAAGTACATCCTAAGTATGGAAAACTGTCTACAAGGGCGGCACCTTTTTGATAGATAGAGAAAATAGAAGAGGAAAAGAAGAAAAGAAGAAAAGAAGAAAAGAGATGAAGATAGAAGAAGAGATTGTGAGGATGTACGCATCGCTCCCCCTATGCTTAGGGTGAAAGAAGCCCTAAGTATAGGAAACGACAGGAGTGATGACACGAAACGATGAAAGAACACTCGGTTTGTCCACCCCCCTATACTTAGGACAAAGTACGTACTAAATAAGGCAAACACGAGAATGGGTGGACGAGCAAAACGGTAGAGAGAACAAAGGCACACAAAAGTGAATATACAACAGAGATGGATGTACACATGATCAAGAAGGTTGAAAGCGAACCTTCTTGCGGGACCGCTGAGGAATGGATCTGGTATGATGCAGATCGACATCGGGGTCCACAGTGGACGGAAGCCGATCATGGTCGACAGAGTGAAGATCCTCAGGGGCCCTAGGGTGTAAAGGCACAGAAGTGTGAGTGGAAGAAGTACGGCTAGGTCCGGCCTTAGGAGTCTCGCTGATATCAAAGTGGAATGGGGCGAACTCATCGTCATCAGAAGCAGTGTACTCGGAGTCGTCCTGCGAGGTGTCATCCGTGTCAAAACCAAAAGGAACGAACTCATCGGTGGAAGTAGTCGAACTCTGTTTGTCCTCTATAATCTCAACCGGATCATCTTTCTCATCAAAAGGCCCGAATTCCCGAATAAAAGCAATCAAATCAAATTCGGCCTTTGGCTCATCAGTATCTCTGTGGACAGGAGCGGACTCATCAGTGGAAGTAGTCAGAGTATGTCCGTCCTGTATAGTCTCTAAATCCGCCCTCCGCTCAATGGTGTCAATCGTGTAGGTCCCACGGATGTCATCAACACATCGCCAATCACAGGAAGCGGAAACACCAAGGTATATGCTTTCCGAGCTTTCCTCCTTGGAGAGGAATTCTCGGGTCTCATCATCGGTCATGAAGAAGGTCTCTCTGATATCCTCATATAGATCATAGTCCTCGGGGTCAGCCAAGATAGGTGTGGTCACATCAGGTGCAGGTCTCTCGTCGGTAGTGGGTGCGGTGATCAATAATGACCCTCGCAGAGGCGAGGAATGGTCGTCCCAGGATGATTGGAGAGTGATCCCCTTTGGAGGTCTCCATGGGCAACACGACAAAGTCAACATGATGGCCCGTGCCCTGAATAGAAATGACGGCGTTTTCAAGGATACCCTTCGGCCTCTTTATTGATCCATCAGCAAACTGAACGATCATCATGGTCTTCTTGAGAGGCCCTAAGTGAAGAGACTGTACCAACGAGAAGGGTATAATGCTAATCGAAGCACCGCCGTCGAGGAGAGTGTGATCACATGTGTGGTCAGAGATGGTGCAGCTAATGAAAGGTGTGGCAGTGTTTCTCTTCTTAGGAATGGGACGGTGTGTGATGGCGTGGGCAGTGGCCATGGTCAAAATATGACGCTCAGATCTGCTCCTCCGCTTTCTCTTCTTGGGAAGAGGAGCAGATAAATCAGTCATGGCCTGCTGAAGTGGGGCACAGATAATCTCATGTATGGTGGCCACCACTTCGGGTTCAGTCAACATTTTTTTGAATTTTTGGACCTCCTCCATACAAGGGAGGAAGTCGGAATCCTCATATACACGAGGCATGCCAAGAGCAGTCTGTACAGCGGCATCCTCGGGGTAACAGGTGGGACCGGTTATGAAAGGTTGTGTGGTCAAATGGTCTGGCAAGTGGATGCTCTCCTCACAGTCTGACTCGATCATGTGTCTCCCGAAATCTTTTTGTGTTTTTAAATTTTTCTCATTTTTTTGTGTTTTGGGCGATTGCAAGCTCTCATGGTCGTCCTCAAATGAATCCGTATCCTCAAAGAATGGAGCGACATTCTGGTTCTTATTTAAAATAGTAAGATCAGTGATCCTCGAACTCATATGCTCCATCATCTGATTCAAGGTCTCAAGTGTGGAGATCATGAAAGGTGACTCCAAAATCTCAGGATCGGGTGAGTCAAATGTGGGCGGTGGGTGTGGACAAAAATCACATTCCGGATCAGGATACTCGATGAAGAGTGGGTTGTGGAAATGTGAGGGTGATGATGGTGGAAATGGTTGGTGGAAGTCAAAGTCCGAATCCTGAAATAGTGGGTTGGTCGGATATGTACAAAAATCAGGAGCAAAGTCCTCCTGGCAAAAAGGAGGTGGACCGGCTGGAGTGAACGAGGGATCCGCAAAGTGCGGATAAAATACGCTCCAGGGGTCCATCTCGGAAACAAAAGACAATGATCGGGAGAGCACGATGGTCAAGTCAAGAGAAGTGGAGAAAAGGCGCAAATGCACAGAGACGATCTGGAATGCACACAACAGTCACAGACAAAAATGAAAACAAGACAAACCCTCAATTCACCTACTCAACTCGGTAGAGACCACAAGAGCGGTCTTTTTATCTTGTCTGTTTTAGAGTTAGGTGAGAAGTCCAAAAGTTACACAAACACTTAGGGGCTCAATGGGATTTGGGCACTAATCCTTAGTGTGTGCGCGAGCAAGTAAAACGAAGACAATGAGGGGATTACTCGCCCCAAGACAAATTTTTCTTTTTGGTGGTTTTTAGGGTCAAGTAATATTAACAGTCCCAATTTTATTAGTTATCACTTTTTTTTAAATTTTTAATAAGAAATACACGAACCTATCGAGGAGTCAATTTTACTTAGCACCTAGGTGATCAAAATCAGAGATAGAGAGTCGGAAAAGCAATGCAAGCGGCAAAATGATGATGTATGCTAAAGCGTAAATGCTCACCTTGCCTCTAGCACTCTACATGCAAGGATGCTCAACAGAATTGAAACCTAACTATATGCAAATGCAAGCCGATGAAATCACCCTAAGTTTCAGAAATTGCTATTAACGTGAAGCACCACAAGTCGGCCACATATCTTTAACCTAAGAGTCAGGTCTTGGCTTACCCCTCCTCTTCTCGACACACTCGAGTTCAGGAGTAGCGCTTGATGGGGCTCACTCACGGCACACGGGTTAAAAGATGATGACACGACTGTCTAAATTTGACTAAGTCCAAACGCGGCTATAGGTACATGCAAGATATATTAGGTGTTTGGCCTTAATCTATCGCAAGCAATCCTAAAACTAGGGGCTCAATCACACAAAATAAGAAAACAAAACCGAGAAAACAAAGGGAAAAAGATGCGATGAAAACCGTAAAATCCGCGGTGAGCCCCCAAGTGTACAAACACTTGGAAATTGGGCCCGAAAGTCCAAGAGTCCGAGGGTACCTGTATTATTACAAATAGAGTCTCTCTCTCTCACTGAAATTACACAATTAATTAATGCACAAAAAATGCTCAAAAATGTGCTTGTCTTCTCAAATCCTCCAAGGCTTCTTTGATGCTAGGTCGGCAAGCTGACGCCGGCTTCACGTGGGTGCGTAGGCGTCTAGGGTAGAGCGCCTCCCTCGATCCGCGGTTCCTCGCACAAAGTCAACAAGAGAGGGTGATTAGACAAGTAAAACAATTATATCAAATAAATGAGCAAATGAATAAGGCAAAAATAGGCAAATAATCACAAATACAAGCAAAAACCCGAACTACGCGCTGTTGCTCCCCGGCAACGGCGCCATTTGTTTAACCCAAAAAGTCGGTGATCTTAAGTTCCACACAAGGCGGGAACTCAGTCGCTGAATCGACCACACGAAATTCGGATTAAAACAACAATTAACCCACAACAGATAAATCAAGCAATGAAAGTAAATGTGCGGAGTTAAAATTTATTATAACTCTACAACAAGATGTGTATAGGTGCAAGTATGTGTAGAGGTCGAACACAGGGAGCAGACAGGTAGAACGGGGCAAAATTGCTCAAAAGTGTAATTGTGATCAAGTTGTCTACTTAAGCTATTTTTTGTGGGTTTTTAATTTTATATTTTTTTATTTTATTTTTTATTTTGTATTTTTGTATTTTGATTTTTAATTTACTGATTTTATATTTTCTTTTTATATTTTATATTTTTTTATTTTCTTTTTCAATATTGGAAAATAAAGACAATGTAATAAAAGACAAGATAAAACATGTATAAAAATATGCATAAATATCCAAAAATTCAGAAATAAAATCTTTTTGATATTTTTAGAATTTTTTACTGTTTTTGTGATTTTTGTGGATTTTTCAAGGTGTTTTTGGTATTTTTAAATACTGAAATAAGAGAAAACAGTGACAAAGTTGCTGGCTGGGGGTAAAACTGGAATCAAAAATAACAAACAGCAACTAAAAATTTTCAAACTATATTTAAAATAAATAGGATAAAATCTAGAACAAACAGGAACTGAGTTTGCTATTTTTGGAGTTTTCTACAATTTTATAGATTTTTTTTGAAGTTTTAGAGTGTTTTTAAGTTTTTAGTGTTTTTCTTTTAAGATTTTTAGTGATTTTTGGATTGTCAGTAAAATATGGTAAAATAGACACTTGGGAATTTTTGTGGAATTTTTTGAGAGGTTTTAATATTTTTTGGCATTTTCTAAACTAGACAGTAGAGAAAAAGCATGTTTTTGATTTTTAATAAATATAAAAATGCAATAATTATGGAAAATAAAAATATGATGACGAACTACTATGCAACAGGGATCTAAACTGATTTTTGGGGATTTTTTTTGGGTTTTTATCGATGCATGCAAAAATTAGGGCAACAAAGGGAAACTACATGCAGGCCAGGGGCTTTAATGTAAATATGGCAAAGTTGGGGGCTGGCACACAAATGTTCCACTGAAATATGAACTTAATCAAAAAGTCTCTGGGCCAAATCACAAAACTAAGAGGCGCAAGGGCTTGATTGTAAAAGTCACAGGTCACACGTGTTGTACACGCGCCTGTCAAGGATACGAGTGTAATATGCAAAAACGTGGAGGACAGAAAAGCAAAAGTTCCACAAAATTTACTACTGATATAAAAAACTCCTGTACTAAGCACCAATCACCAAAGTAGCAGGGGCCTTGTCCGCAAAATAGCCACGCGCACGTGCTCGCGCACGTGCGCCTAGCTGGCAAGGGCGAGTATCGAATATTCAAAATCTCTGGGACATGATATGCAAATATAACAATATTTTAAACGTGCAGAGGAAAGCTTGAAGAGTCTTCGTTAAATACAAAAACAAAGCTGGGCTAATGTTGCAAAATACCCAGAATAAGGGGGCGGATCGGACGGCTGCTCTTCTTCACTAACACACGTGTCACGCCTACGGCCCGCGATACCCCTTCGTTTCCTACGGCCACGATTAGATCCCGAAGCTTCAATCTAACGGCTGGATGCTCCTGTAGATCGGACGCCTGCTGTAACTCGTGAAGAACGCGCCCAGGATCGACGGTGGAAAGATGCTGACGAAGAACACCGAAGAACGCCGCGGTGGGCGAAATTCCCTGGCCGCGCAGCGCCTTCTCCGCGACATTTGGAGCTCTAAAACGGCCTGGCATGATTCCTGGAAGCTCCCTCTAGCACGTGGCGATGTCAAAATGGCGGGGGAGACGCCGGTTCGCCGCCACGACGTGGGTGGACTGGGACAGCTTCAGGTGCCTTGGCTCCCACAAAATCGAACCCAGATGGGTTCCTTCGGCCCTGGGACCTGCAAAGAAAGCGCAATAACGACAGTAAAAGGTCCTACGGTCTTATTGGTGGAGACGCGAGGGTGATAAGGCGGGAAATGGTGGAAGGCGGAGCAGAACTCCGGCGAGGATATGCGGATGGAATTGAAGCTTAAAACACTGATCAAATCACGCCATGCAGTTATAGATTGACAACCTAATCCTACGGGTGGTAAAAAAAATGAAGAAAATAGAATAAAAACACCTCGACTGGCTGGGAAAACCAGGAGATAGGACCGCCGGGAGCCGAGCTCCGGCGATGGTTGGAACCAGCCCTCCACTGCTCGCCGCCGCACCTAGCTTGGCCGGAGGAGAAGCTGTCACCTTCTCCGGTCCAGGGCGCAAGTAAAGGGGACAAAACAAGTCAGGAATGGGGTTCAAAAGCCAAATGGAGGACTGGGTGGTGTTTTAAAAATATGGTCGAGGAGCTCTCTTCGAGGCGCGATCACGGGTGGCACAACGACCCAAAGGTCGAAAAATTCCTCTGGCGTGAAAGAGCTTTGAGCAAGGATCGAAAGTCGTGAAGACGACGACCTCAAAAAACGCAAGACCCGTCCTTGAAAAATCCGCAAAGATTGGCCAAAGTCATTCTGACATGCTGACAGAGGATGGTCAGACAGTTGACCGTGGTCAACTGTCCGGACCACCTGGTTGGTCCACGTGGACCAACCAGGGAAAAACCTCTAAAAAATCATTTAAAAATAGTAAATAATATTATTTTATTTAGGTTATAAAATAAAAAGTGTTTATAAATTTATGTAGTATTTTATTATTATTTTCAATTATTTTTATGAGGTATATTTTTACAAGTTGCTTTTATACCCTTATATAGGTATAATACCTACATATTGCATCTTTTTATTTTTATTTTGTATATTTTAATTTTATTATTTTTGTTTCTTATTTTGTAAAATTCTAAAATACTTTTATACACATAAATTTATTTTTATTTTATTTTTCAGATATGTTTTGTATGTTAAATAAAATATGAATATGTGTTGTATAGGTTTGTATATATGTATTGTATCTATGTATTGTGTATACATGTATTTTATTTTATATTTTATTTAGGTTTTTATTCCAATTTTAATATACATAATTATTATAAGTATTAATTACAACATTATAAAAATATAAAATTATAAAAATAATAAATAAATAATAAATTGAATATTTTATTCGGTACAATGTACAATGTGGATCCAAAACTCAACTTTCAAACCATAGCACCGTCAAATGCGAAACCACCACCATTGGATAGATTATTTTATTCTATATACAATTAAAGGTGAGTATGCTTCATTTGGAGTTGTCAGTTGTGAGATACGGGTCTGGGAAGTTGGGATTCTGGATTCTTATTCAGACCATAACTTTTTATCTGTACATTATTTTTCTGTGATATCAATTTTGTATTTTTATTTATTAAATTATCTACAACTTTCATGTACAAAGTTTCTTTATTTGAAGTATAAAAAGTGGAACCAAAAATAGGTCCCAAAATGAATAAAGAATGAATAGAAAGTATAGGTACTAATACTGTATTTTGGCCCTTATCTCCCCCTACTTTATTCCTTGTCAACCTATTCATCAAGATGCCTAGGTCTCGGGGTTTCGGGTCATAAAATATTTACAATATTTTATTCTTTTTCTTTTCTTTTCTTTATTCTATAAGTTTGGCATTAAAAACCGTATTTTATACAGTATTTACACACATATGCATAGACGCTAAAATGCATGAATTAGGCCTATTTACACGCATTTACTAGGATTTTTCAGGCCAAAATGATAGAATAAAGATGATGAAACGTAGCTTCATCACCTATTTATTTATACAAATTATTTTTGTACAAATGATTGTAAAATGATTTGTGTAAAGGATTTGTAAATATTTTCATATCAAAATTATGAATATAGTACAAAATCTTTCCAAAATGTTTTGAAAACAAAAGGTTTGAAAAAACCTTGTAAATGTTTGTAAATATTTTACAAAACTCGCATTCATGCATACATCCATGTTTTCAAACATTTTTCAAAAATTTTGCACGATTGTAAATAATTGTAAAGTGCACAGTTGTAAATAGCATCTTTGTAAATATTTGTGTAGTTTTTCCTAGGATTATAGTTGACATTTAAACTAGCCTGGAAGTAAATTGGGAAATGGAGCTTGATTAAGATCTTAATCTACCTAATTCTAAGAGGAACCTTATAGGGCTTAGGGTTAAGGCTTTTCAGGTCCATTGGGACTTAATTCTTTGAGTCCACTAGGCCATGATCATATGTCTTCTTGATGAGCCTAAGTAGAGCACTTAACAACACACGCATGACTCTTAGAGACAATGGCTTGACTTGCACCAACACTTTACACATATCTCTCCACGGATGAGGTGGTGAGGAGGCAGTTTCCTTTGGCGTGGGATAGCATATGAGGGTAGTACTTCTAGGCGGAATCTCTCTTTTTCTTCTAGTGAAGGAAGTGCGTCTCAACTTGGTCTGGTGGTGATGAAGTCTAAAGACAGAAGTTGTGGGTTGCAATAAAGCTTCAAAAGAGGGATAGTCCACTGGCTCAAGAGGAAAAACTCCTTGTATATATGCTGCACCATGTAGATATGTTGTACAATTGCACATGAAAAAAAATGTGCAAAAAGAAAAGAACTCCAAAAAGTGGTGGGTCGGATTGAAAATTTAATAACCCCACCGGAGTGTATATAGTCAAATAAAGCAAAAGCTTATGGTATACATGTTACATCTCATGAAGCTTGCAGCGGGAGACTCAGCTACACTGGTTGAGCTCCCAAGGATACGTGGCTACACTGGCCATAGTCCATTCTTCATCTTCTTCCCCCTCTTCTTGAGCCGCTTGCACTTGAACTTAGAAGGGAATACCCCGCTTCTCAAGGAAAGAGTTGCTAGACCTAGGCATTAGAGTTACCAGGCTGGGGGAGGTTGTTTCTTTGTTTCTTCTGAGGTGGGGAGCTACATATCGCTTTTACCGCATGGAAAGATTCATGGTCATTACAGTTTGTGTATGTAGACTTGTTCTGATCTGGTTTATTGAGGAGTCTTGTCCATAGATTGGTGGAACTTAGAGGCTGTTGAGTTTTAAGCTTAAGTCCAAATAAGGTTCCGACACATTAATAATCCAAAGATCTGATCGAGCTCCATATTTCAATTTAATGAAGGCAAGTTTAATAATCAGCCTTAATCCATGTATATTCTCCTCTTTTTCTTTTTCTTTCTCTTTTGCATTTCTTTTTCAAATAAGTGTTTGCTAAGGGACTAGTAAAGTTAAGTATAGGGGGGTGATGAATACTCATTCATCACTCTTTATTCTTTTATTTTAGCTACAAAACCTTTGCCAAAAACATGTACATTCATGTAAATACAAATAATTATCAAAAAGCATGCATTGTGTAAAAATGAATAATTAGCATGTTTTTGTGCATAAATAAAAGAATAAAGAGACAAAATAAAAAGAGGGAGATATTTAGAATAAATATTGAGCAACCTAATCCCAAGGGAGGGCTCAGCATGGGCCTGACCGCATAAAAACCCAAGTAGAGAGAGATAAGGAAGCTCATGTGTGTAAATATACCTGTAAATAAAATAAAAATATTTTCCTCTTATAAAAAATAAAAATAAGATTGCAAATACTTGTAAATATTTGTAAATACAAAATCAAAAAAAAGAATAAAATTAAAAAGAAAATAAAAATACCCTTCCTTGTGTATATCCACCATGTACATAAAACCACTTCTATATTTATTCTACCTTGTCAAATAAATAAATCAAAACACCATAAAACCTGTATATATTTTATATTTCATGTTGTAAATAAATAAAATAAAAACCATAAAAACAAAAAAAATAGAAAAGAACAAAAATAAAAACCAAAAGAAACATTGTATATATACCATGTATATAAATGTATATAGCTATTTATTTTACCACTGTAAATAAATAATAAAAATAAAATAAAATACCTTTTTATTCCTAATTTTATGCTATAAATAAATAAAATATAAAATTGGAATAAAAATGTACAAAAATAATTAATTAAAAATCAAAAATAAAAAATCAATATTGTATATACCTATGTATATAGTACTATATTGTAAATACCTAATTTATATTTCAAAAAATTAATTAAAAATCACAAAAAATAGTTTAAAATAAAAGGAACATTTTTCATGTTTTAAGTTTTCCCTAAATCGACCATTTTCTATTTTTAAATTGAATTTCCAATTATTTTCCACGTGGCGGCTTCTGACTGGTCCACGGGGGATGTTGACCCCCCGGTCAACTCCCCCCCCTTGGACCATAGACCAGCGGATCCTGTGCCCGAACCCGTTTTCTCCCATTTATCCGCGCTCGATCCTCCTTCCATTTGCGCAAACCCCGGGTCCTAACCCATTTACCATCATCCTTGATCCACGCCCGGCAGGTGTTCTTGGGATCCACGCTCCGATCTTCATGTCTGACTCCCATCTAGCCGGACCCCTAGACCTATATAGTCTGAGCTCCGCCAGCTTCTTCACGCATCTTTGGTTCCCATCTCTCCATCCAAGGACCTCCATTGCTCTCGCCTACGTGAGAGCACGCGATTGGCTGTGTTGCAGCGAGGAGGGAGTGATTGGATCATCGATCCGGCGACCTAGCACCGCCGTGCGCCGCCTCCAGCGTGATGCTCGAGCCTCGGGCCTCGACGTCCCTCGAGGCGAAGACCTAGAGCTCCAGCAGCTCAAGCCCAGTCGACCTCGTCCATCAAGTACCCCTAGTTCTATCTCTCCTTAGCTAATTTCGATTTACGCTCAAATCGACCCATCGCCGACGACCCTTGATTCCGACCACCCTTGTCCTCATTTCGATCATCGAAGTCAACCATCACCTTCTCACTCCTCTCACACACCTTCTCCGCCCAACCTTCCAACCCAGTTCGCAAAGGAACTGGGATTGGGGCTCCACCACCGTCGCTTCGCGGAGCTCCCCCATCTCGACGCACCGATCATCCCCACCACCACTAACCGGGTCGAGGCACTTTTCCCTCGACCTAGGAGTCTGTTGCGTCGCTTTGCAGGTCTAGTCAAGCCCATCTGAGGGCTTGAACATTCAGGTGCAGCTGCTCCACCTCCTCCAGTGTCGCCTGAGCTCTCCGGAGCCCCATTGCATCATCGGAAGGGCTCGTCAGACGCGGGAGGCTCCGACGATCGTGTTCCCCCTATCAGCGTCCCGCGAGGAGGTCCACCGTGTGCTCACCGGACCGGTGAACCTCGCCGATCATCAGTTCTTCCAGGACCCTCCACGACCGTCCCTTTACCCCCGTACTCCAGATCATGTGCGGACCGTCCGATTAGGGTTAAGAGGAGGCCCAGCAGCCACCGTCCGATCAAACACGTGGCTTCCTCTTAGCCCTCCATCCAGTGAAGGGGATCCAGCACTTCTCGACCGTTGATCAGATACGTGGCGCGTCCCCAGCCGTTGGATTGTCGTCGAGGATCCCTTCGTTGAGGCGTCCCTGCTCCAAGACCGCACGATCTTCCACGTGGCGTCCATCCGGCCCTCGGATATAATAAGGGGTAATTTCACTTAGGCCCCTCTTCTAGTTTGTTTTAGTACTTATTCCTGTAAATATTGAGTTCCGTTGTTTTTATTTTAGACTTTTTGCATAGTGGACCTGATAGTTTACTTTAATTGCACTTATACCCCTGTACGTTGTGGGACACGTGCTTCGACACGTGATTTTCTTGGGATAATTGCATGTATGGGTCTGATGTTTTGAGGTGTTCATAAATGAAAATATGTTTTTAGTATTTGTAGATATGCCCCTGTGAGTGTTTTAATTATGCATGTGCCAAATTTCTTGGGCTTTTTATACTTTTGCTCCTGGACTTTTAGTACGGGTTACTATTTAGTCCAGGGACTTAAGTTTTATCACAAGAAGGTCCCTGAGTGCCCAGGTCATGCGCTTGGCGTGTGAGATCTTGGAGATTTTGCACCAGACCCCCCTGGATTTCTTGGATTGTTACTTTTAGGCCCTCAAAGTATATTTTCATTGCAACTAGGTCCCTGTGTACTGTGGGATCTTGGTTGTTTTAAATAAAATATCAAATTTACTCCAAATAAAGTGAAAATTTGATGTCTCCTGCCACTGTGTAAAATTTTTGCTAAATTTTGGGAAATTTTTGGAGTCCATTTATTATTTTTAAAAATTCAAAAAGCTTACTTTTTCTTACTATCAAGATATAAAATTCACAAAAAAATATTAAAACATCTTCAAAAATTACTAAAAAATTAGATTTAGTGTGTTTTGTTGTGTTTGATTTTTTGACCAATTTTGGTCATTTTTGGACTTATAAAACTTATAAAAATTGAAAAAGCCCTAAAAAGCCATAAAAATTCTAATAAATAGTTGAAAAATCTAAAAATAATAAATCCAGTGCCTAATTTTTCCTTGTATTTCATAATTTACAGGAACATTACCTCCAGGCCTTGAAACAACCATTTGTTATATTTAAATGGTTGTAGAAGCCTGACTGGACAGTGTCTTTGGTTTTCTGCCTTGTTTCATTTTTATAAAATTTCCTAAAAATCAGAAAAATAAAAAAAATTAACAAAAACAGTACAAAATAAAAAAAACATAAAATTTTTTTTGTTTGAATTTTTGGATTAATTTTGAGTGTTGAAATAATTGTGTAAAGTTGCTTGTTTCTCTTGTTTTCCTATTTTCTTTATTATTTAAAAATCCAAAAAAATCTCAAAATATTAAAAATCCACTAAAAATTGTTTTTTTTATATTTTTTCCTTTTATAGACTACTTCGTAGGCCGCAAGGCCAATCCGTGCTCCTCGAGTTCGACCCTGGGTGCTATACCAGGTTAATCCCAAAGCTTGGACTGCTAGTTGGCTTTCTCGTGTTTTATCTTTATTTGGTGGTCCGAATAATTTTTCTTGTTTAGCTCTGAGTCCCGAGTGACTGAAGTCACAACGACCTTAGTTATTCCTTTACCTTAGTCGTTCGGGCGGCTCATCAGTGGCCAAGGTAGATGTCATTAGAAAACTCGCACCGCCGTCCAATTTGCGGTAGTTACGGTCATTCCCGGAGCACGTCAGCAGGATTGCCCGACCGTTGACTGACCTGCTGACGAAAGACACCGAGTTCCTTGTCGATGATAAGTGTCTTTCGTCCTTTGATACTCTCAAGAGATGTGTTTTTGAGGCTCCTGTTCTCCAGCCGCCTGATTGGTCTCTCCCATTCGAGATCATGATGGATGCCTCCGATTTTGCCGTGGGGGCCGTGCTAGGACAGAGGAGGGATGGAGTCCCATTTGCTATCAACTACGCTAGACGCACATTGGATTCCATGCAGCGGAACTACACAGTCCCAGAGAAGGAGATGCTAGCCGTAGTCTTCACCCTAGATAAGTTCAGATCCTACATTATTGGATCTAGAGTGACCTTGTACACAGATCATACCGCCATCAAGTACCTCATGGCAAAGAAGGATGCCCAGGCCAGACTAACTAGATGGATCCTTCTACTCCAGGAGTTTAACATAGAGATTAAGGATAAGCCTGGAGTCAAGAATGTGGTGGCGGATCATCTCTCCCGATTAGAGCATCTTGAGGATTCTGAGAAGATTGACCCTATTTGTGAGACCTTCCCAGATGAGGCGATCCTTGCTATCGCCTCTCTCCCGTGGTATGCCGATATTGTGAACTTTCTTGTTGCTAAGAAAGTTCCACAAGATTGGCCCAGGCAGAGGATTGAGACCTTCCTAGCGAAGGCCAAGTCCTACCACTGGGAGGATCCCATCCTTTACCACTAAGGAGGGGATAGTGTCTGGCGTAGGTGCATTCCTCAGGAGGAGCACCATAGCGTACTCACTTACTGCCACAAGGTTGAGGCAGGAGGACATCACTCTGGGAGGAGAACGGCACAGAAAGTGCTCCAATCCAGCCTATGGTGGCCTACCCTCTTCAAGGACTCTAATGAGTTCGGGAAGAGGTGTAATGACTGTCAGAGGATGGGCACTTGTGGACAGCATGATATGATGCCGATGCAACCCATTCAATTATGTGAGGTTTTTGACGCATGGGGTATCGATTTCGTGGGTCCATTCCCTAAGAGTCAGGGATTTGAGTACATTCTATTAGCCGTTGATTATGTGTGTCGTTGGGTTGAGGCCATCCCCGCCCGAACCGCAGATGCCAGGACAATTTGCAGATTTTTGAGGAAACACATCATTACGCGGTTCGGGGTACCTCGAGTATTGATATCTGACGGGGGGTCTCATTTCATCAACGACCAGGTGAAGGCCCTTGCTACCGAGTTTGGCATAGACCATCGAGTTGCCACTCCATACCATCCACAGACGAATGGTTTCACCGAGGTGTCGAACAGGGAGATCAAGACTATATTAAAGAAAGTCGTCCGCCCTGACCGAAATGATTGGTCACAGCTTTTGGACTCGGTCTTGTGGGCATATAGGACGTCTTTCAAGACACCATTGGGCACATCTCCCTTTCGCCTCGTATATGGCAAGCCGTGCCATTTACTTGTTGAGTTGACCGAAATGATTTTTAGTGATTTTTGGACTGACACTAAAATAGGATAAAATAGGCACTAGATAATTTTTTTGGAATTTTTAGAGGTATTTTACTATTTTTTGGTATTTTCTAAACTGAACAGTAGAGAAAAAGCATGTTTTTGATTTTTAATACATATGAAAGTAAGATAAAATCCAAAACTAAAAATATGATGGGGAAATAGAAGCACACAGGAGCTTAACCCTATTTTTCAAGAATTTTTCGCAATTAAAAGAGGTACGAAATAAATAAGCTAAGCATACAAAAATTCTAAGCCTGGCAGGGGCATAAATGCAATTACACAAACATCCAGGAGCTCAGATGCAATTTCCACCAAAGGACACGCGCAGCTCACGTGAAACACCATTCACAGGGGCATAATTGTAATTAAGTAAAACCGGCTGGGCATACATGAAAAACTTCCAAAAACATATTATATCTGCTACGCACAGGGACGAAATTGCAAATACACAAAAATTCTGGGCCTAACTTGCAAAATACCCACGAGTCACACGCCACCGTCACGTGAGGTGACGTGGCGTGGACTGAAGTGCAAATAGTGAAAACGTGAGAGTCTGCTTGCAAATCTTACAAAACTTTTTAAACTACCGCTAAAAGTTACTGGACTAAAACGTAAATACAAAAATCGTGGGTTAAAAAATGCAAAATACCCACGGGGCGCGATCCAGCGGTCGATGGCGACCCACTTGTCCACGTGGCGCGCATCTGACGGTGGGTCCCCCTTCGTCGCGAACGGCTGAGGTTAAATCATCAAGGGTTGATCGGACGGTCGAGGGCGAAGGCGATCGAGCGGCTGGTGACGCGTCTGGAGCAGGTGGTCGATCCAACGGCAGGGAGGGGTTCACGAAGAACACCTCCCCGGCGAACTTCGAGCTGCGATTGCGGCCGACACACGGCCGCTCCGGCCCCCGGATCAAGGGCAAAAGGATCCCGGGGCTCTTCCGCGTCAGCTGATGGCCTCCGGCGAGGCGGAGGGGGCGTGGAATGGCCGGACGAGGAAGGCGACCTGGGCGGAGGTGTCTGGAGGAGATGAAGGTCGATGGAGCCTTCTCTGGGGCTCAGACCTGCAGGATGAGTGCGCAAAAACCAAACAAGCAAAATGGCGGGGTCTGATGGGTTAGATGAGGCGCTTGGTGGTGCGAGCGAAGAGCTCCGGCGAACGGCGGAGAAGGGAGCTCGGGTGGCTCGACCTAAGCGAGATCGAGATGAATGGAGGGCGCTGCGTGATGACGGAGCGACGAGGAAGAGGATGGAGGGGAGTCTGCGGTCGATTCGAGGCGTTGGGTGGCCGGAAATGATGCGCGGAGCTCAGCTCCGCCGTGGGTGTGATCAACGATTCACGGCGAGTGGATGAACGATAAGCCAAACTGCTACTTACCTAACCTGAACTACGCTACAGCTACAAGAGAATGAAGAGAAAAGAGGAGGAGACTCACCAGAGGCGACGAGCGATGAAACACGGCAGAGCTCCGGCGAGGGATCGAATCGCTTCGATTCAACACCAAACAACGCAAACCCTGGGTCGATTCGACTCCCACTGTCACTAGGAGCACGAAGAGGTAGAGGTTTTGGGTTGAAAATGGCGGAAGAAGGATTCAACTTGAATCGAAGATGGGGGCGCTCTTTTGAGGGGTTGACGGGCGGCGTGAAGAACGAGGCCCAACCACCTCGGTCAGTGATCCACAGCACAAGGAATCACCTGGGCGTGAATCGCCATTGACCGAGGAAGAGATTTCGTGAAGAGGCTATCACCAAATGGTGATCGAGGCATCCTCGAAAAAAGGATCAAAGTAGGGTCAAACCCGCTTCTGACAAGGGACAGACCTCGGTCAGGGAGTTGACCGAGGTCAACCAATGGAGTGCTCTGGTTGGTCCACGTGGACCAACCAGAAAATTCCTTGGCGAAAAACCCTTATAAAATGAATTAAAAATAGCAGATGAATTATATAAATTTTGATTATAAAATGAAAAATATTTGTAATTTTATGAAGTATTTTATGGTGATTTTTGTTTATTTTTATGAGCTATATTTTTATAAATTACCTTTATACCCCTATATAGGTATATTATCTATATATATTTAAGTATTCTATTTTTATTTAGGTGTTTTTAATATTATTATTTTTGTTTATTATTTTATATAATTATAGCATACTTTTATACATGTAAATCTATTTTTATTTTATTTTATTGATGTGTTTTGTATAATTAATAAAATATAAGTATAGTTTATACAGGTGTGTGTATAAGTATAATACCTATGTTTTGAGTATACAAGTATTTTATTTTATTTTTATTTAGGTTTTCATTCTAATTTTAATATTCACAATTGTTATAAGCAGTATTTATAACATTATAAAAATATAAAATTGTAAAAATAATAAATAAGTAATAAATTGAATATTTTAATATGTACAAGTATACAATGAGGGTCCAAAACTCAACTTTCAAACCGTAGCTCCACCAAATGCGAAACCACCGCCATTAATTAGCTTATTTTCTTCTATATACAATTAAAGTGAATACACTGCATTTGGAGTTTTCATTTGTGAGATACGGGTCTGGGAAATTGGGATTCTGGAATTTTATTCAGACCATAACTTTTCATCTGTACATTCTTTTTCTGTGAAATCAATTTTGTATTTTTCTTCATTAAATTATCTACAACTTTCATGTACAAAGTTTCTTTATTTGATGTGTAAAAAGTGGAACCAAAAATAGGTCCCAAAATTAATAAGAAATGAATAGAATGTATAGGTATTTGGACTGTGTTCTTGACCTTATCTCCCACTACTTTATTCCTTGTCGACCTATTCATCAAGATGCCTAGGTCTCGGGGTTTCGGGTCATAAAATATTTACAATATTTTATTCTTTTTCTTTTCTTTTCTTTATTCTATAATTTTGGCATTAAAAACCGTATTTTATACAATATTTACACACCTATGCATGAATGCTAAAATGCATGAATTAATGCTATTTACAAGTATTTACTAGGGTTTTTAAGGCCAAAATGAAAGAATAAAGATGATGAAACGTAGCTTCATCATCCCCCTATACTTTACCTTTGCTAGTCCCTAGCAAACACTTATGCAATAAGTGCAGAAAAAGAAAAACAAAGAAAAGAAAAAGAAGAAAATTGGATGAAGTTTAATTATCAAACTTGTCTTCACAAAATCAAAGTTTGGAGCTTAAGTCGGACCTTCGGAATTTTAGTGCGGTCGGAACCTTAATGAGAACCAAGTTTGAAATCCAACAGTCCTTGAGAATCCCAAAACCCTGTCCAAGTCTCCTCAATAGCCAGGTCAGAAATACTTCAACTCATACGCAAACTCTTACGACTATGAGTCTGACTCGTACAGTGTAAGTGATAGGTAGCTCCCCACCTCAGAAGTGACAAAGAAACAACCTCCCCCAACCTGGTAACTCTAATGCCTCGGTCTAGTGACTCTTTCCTCGAGAAGCGGGGTATTCCCTTCTAAGTTCAAGTGCAACCGGCTCAAAAAGAGGGGGAAGAAGTATAGACTTTTGGAAGCTCAGCCAGTGTAGCCAAGTCTCCCGCTGCAAGCTTCATGAGATGTAACGTGGATACCATAAGCTTTTGCTTTATTGAACTATATACACTCCGGTGGTGTTATTAAATTTTCAATCCGACCCACCACTTTTTTGGAGTTCTTCTTTTTTTTTCTTTTTTTTTCAATTACATCTGTACAATGGTGCAGCATATATACAAGAAATTTCTTCTTGAGCTAGTAGACTATCCCTCTTTTGAAGCTTTATTGCAACCCACGGCTTCTGTCTTTAGCCTTCATCACCACTAGACCAAGTTGAGGTGCACTTCCTTCACTATAAGAAGAAGAGAGGTTCCGCCTAGAAGTACTACCCTCATATGCTACCCCAAGCCAAAGGGAACTGCCTCCTCACCACCTCATCCGTGGAGAGCTATGTGAAAGGTGCAGGTGTCCAAGTTAGGTCATTATCAACAAGAGTCGTGCGTGTGCTTCGAAATACTCTACTTAGGCAGTCAAGAATCCATTGAACCAAGTCCCGTGATCCTCAAAGAATTAAGTCAACTAGACCTGAAGTACCTCAAACCCAGTTCCTATAAGGTTCCTGTTATTAGGTAGATTATAAGGTTCAATCAAGCTCCAATCTCCGGATTTTACTTAGACTTGTTCAGTTATCAAACTCAATCCGAAAAATACTCATGCCATGCAATGCTATGCAGAAAATATTTTTGTGATGCAATTTTCAAAGATTTTGATCTTTTTATGGATTTTTGGAAAGATAATGATGATGCATATGCAGATGCAATTTTTTTGTGTTTTTCAAGAAGATTTTTCAAATGTTTTTGGATTTTTTTTTTGAAAACAAAAAGTTTTGGCTGAAAACTTGGTGAAAACTATGTACACGGGCGTGCTTCTTATATATACAAGAAGTGGATTTTCCGAATTTACAAGGGCAAGTGGTCAATTTTATAAGTACATATTATATAGCGGATTTTGGTGTGATGTATGTATTCCTCAAACTTATTTGGCACAAGTTTTTTCACACGATTTTTGAAAACTATAGTCCAAAATAGTTTTTACAAACATTTTTACAAACATGTACACACATTTGAAAATCATTTTGCAAAGGCTTTCAAAACAGTATATATAAGTTTTTCAAATATTTTTGCAACCATTTTTCAAACCATTTGCAAATCATTTTTCAAACATTTTATTTCACACAAAGAAAATAAACTTTACAAGCCACACATTTTTACACAGGTTGAAAACATGTAACAAAACATTTTCAAAATAGTTTTCAATAGATGTTCACCAAGATTTTCCAACTATTTTTCAAACATTTTGCAAAAAACATTTTCACCTGATTTATTAATCAGTAATTTACAAAAAGAATTTGAGGAATAAAACACCTTTTTAGTAAGGAATTTTAATGAATTTTAAAGAATTATTAGCCATATTTATTAGTAAAATACGAAAGTACGAGTTATGGCTAAAGTATATACGTAGTATATACGACCCCCCTATACTTAGCTTGAGCTATGTCCTCATAGATCAGAGAGGAAAGAGAAGACATAACTCGTACTAAGTATAGGAAAGTCTAAAGAATAAATGAATAAATGAAGGAATCAACGAATGAGAAGTTGACCGTCCCCCCCTATACTTAGGATCAAATAATCCTAAGTATAGCAGACTGTATACAAGGTAGGGAGGGTCAAGGGTGGGAATGAACAGATCGTACTTGGGTTGTCTCCCCCTATACTTAGGGTAAGATATCCCTAAGTATAGACAAGAAGAGGAGACAATGGAGCAGATCGAGATAAATGAAGGAACTCGGGTTGTGCACCCCCCTATACTTAGGACAAAGTACGTCCTAAGTATAGGAGACTATCTACAAGGGGCGACACCTTTGTGATAGATGAAGAGGGTAGAAGAGGAAAAGAAGAAAAGAAGAAAAGAAGAAGAGAGATGAAATTGGATATGAACAACTCGGGATGCGCATCCCCCCTATACTTAGGATAGAGTGCATCCTAAGTGTAGCAATGACGAAAGGGATGGCATCGATTCGGTAGAACAAGATAAAAGAAATTGAAAAGAAGAAAAGACGAAAGGGAAATCATTCAAAAATGTTTTGATGTGCTTTGCCTTCCTCTGCCTCTTTCGAGATGTTCAGCTCATCCTCATAGATTACCTGAATTGAGTCAACGACGACCATGAATGTGTCATGTTCAAGGTATGGTTTCAGAAGCTGACCATTGACTACAAAAGGCTGTGCGTCAGCTGACAGATTGGATATCAATACACTTCCGTTGTCACGCACCTGCTTAACCAAAAATGGCCCAGTCCATTTGCTCTTCAACTTGCCTGGAAAGATCTTTAACTTCGCATCGAACAACCATACCTTCTGACCTGGATCAAAGGACTTGTGGCGGATGTGCTTGTCATGCCATGTTTTGACCTTCTCCTTGTACATCAGGCTGTTGTCGTATGCATAATCTCTGAATTCCAGTAGTCTGTTCAGATCTAATTTTCTGTTCTTTCCTGCTTGCTTGGAGTCCAAATTACAGATATTAATAGCCCATAAAGATTTGTGAATAAGTTCCACGGGCAAATGACATGGCTTGCCATACACCAGGCGGTAGGGAGACATTCCCAAGGGTGACTTGTACGCTGTTCTGTAAGCCCAAAGAACGGAATCAAGCAGCTGAGACCAGTTCTTGCGATCAGGACGCACAAGTTTCTGTAGAATCGTCTTGATCTCCCTGTTGGAACATCCAGCTAAGCCATTAGACTGCGGGTGGTAGGGTGAAGCAACACGATGCTCGATGCAGAATTCTTGAGTCAGCTTCTTCACCTCTCTATTTATGAAATGACTACCCCCGTCAGATATGAGAATTTTGGGAATCCCGAACCGTGCTATGATGTGATCTCTTAAGAATCGACAGACAGTCCTACTGTCGGCGGCTCGGGCGGGGATGGCTTCCACCCATCGACTAACATAATCGACAGCAAGCAGAATATACTCATAACCCTGACTGTTAGGAAACGGGCCCATAAAGTCGATGCCCCATGCGTCAAAGACGTCTGAGATCTGAATGTATTTCAGAGGCATTGTGTCTCTCATTCCTATGGTTCCACCCATCTTCTGACAATCAGTGCAACATTTGACATACTCATCTGCATCTTTGAATAATGAAGGCCACCAGAGGCCACTTTGAAGAACTTTTGCTGCCGTCCGTTTGCCTGAATGGTGTCCTCCAGAATCTTGATCATGACATAGAGCGAGGACACTTGGAACTTCCTCCTGAGGAATACACCTTCGCCAGATGCAATCTGCTCCCTCACGAAACAGATATGGGTCTTCCCACTGGTAAAAATGGATTTTAGACAAAAATCTGTCTATTTTCAACTTAGGCCAGTCCTGCGGGATTTTCTTGGCAACTAGATAGTTCACAATGTCCGCATACCAAGGAAGTGAGGCTACAGACAGAATCGATTCATCTGGAAAGGTCTCTGTGATAGGCTGCAGGTTCAGCTCAGGAGACTCTGGTTCAGGAAGTCTAGACAGATGATCGACCACTACATTCTTGACTCCAGGTTTATCTCTGATCTCCATGTCAAACTCCTGGAGGAGAAGGATCCACCGTATGAGACGTGGTTTGGCATCCTTCTTCTGCTGTAAATACCGAATGGCCGAGTGGTCAGTGTAAATGATAACTTTGGACCCAAGAAGGTAAGATCTGAACTTCTCCAAAGCAAAGACTACCGCTAGCAGCTCCTTTTCAGTAACAGTATAGTTTCGCTGAGCTTCATCGAGCGTTCGGCTAGCGTAGTGAATTGCAAACGGTACATTGTCTTTTCTCTGTCCCAGTACAGCTCCGATGGCATAATCCGACGCATCGGTCATAATCTCGAAAGGCTGAGTCCAAATCGGTGGCTGGAGGACAGGGGCCTGTGTGATGAGCTCTTTCAACTAATTAAAGGCAAGGAGCACACCGTCGTCTACAATGAACTCATTGTCCTTGCCGAGCAACTCAGTCAGCGGTCTGGCCAATTTGCTGAAATCTTTAATAAATCGTCGGTAAAAACCGACATGGCCCAAGAATGACCGGACTTGCTTGATATTTGTAGGTGGCTCCAGCTTAGAAATTACATCCACCTTGGCTGGGTCAACTTCCATGCCACGTTTAGAAACAACGTGACCCAGCACGATTCCTTCGGTCACCATGAAATTGCTCTTCTCCCAGGAGAGCACAAGATTCACTTCGCAGCACCTCCGTAAGACTCGGTCTAGATAGTCCAGACATTGATCAAAGGAATCCCCATAGATCGAAAAATCGTCCATAAAGACCTCGAGAAAGCTGCCCACCATGTCGGCAAAAATTGCAAGCATACACCTTTGAAATGTGGCTGGGGCGTTGCAAAGCCCGAACGGCATCCGTCTGAAGGCATATGTACCAAAAGGACAGGTGAACGTTGTCTTCTCTTGATCTTCAGGAGCGATAGCAACTTGATTATACCCAGAGTAGCCGTCCAAGAAACAGTAATATTCCTTCGCGGCCAATCTCTCCAAGATTTGGTCGATGAAGGGCAGCGGAAAATGATCCTTCTTGGTGGCAAGATTGAGTCTTCTGTAATCTACGCACACTCGCCAAGAAGTTGGTACTCTGGTGGCGATCTCCTCTCCCTTCTCATTTTTCACGATGGTGATCCCTGATTTCTTGGGCACAACATGCAGAGGGCTTACCCATTTGCTGTCGGAGATGGGATAAATGAATCCCGCATCGCACCATTTCTGGATTTCTTTCATAACCACCTCTCGCAGGTTCGGGTTTAATCTTCTTTGCAGTTCACGAGAGGGTCTGCAGTCTTCTTCCAGAAAGATGCGATGCGAACAGAGGGACGGATTGATCCCGTGGAGATCGGAGGTTCGCCAGCCTATCGCCTTGCGGTTACGTTCAAGAACCTCCATCAGACGAGATTCTTGATCTTCGGTCAGATGTGCATTGATGATGACCGGGTACATGTTCGGTTCTCCTGCAAGGAAGGCATACTTCATATTGGAGGGCAAGGATTTCAGCTCTGGCGGTGTCTGAGCTGCTTCAGTGGTGACCTCAGCTATCAATACAGGTGGTAATTCTTTCAACTGTTCAATGTCCACCATAATCTGCTCTGTCTCCTCTCTTAGATCCTGACAGAATTCTTCAATGATTACATCTTCATCCGAAAATGCTTCTGAACTCGGCTCCTGGTTTTGAAGGCATGACGACCCCACGGTAGTATCTTGTAGTGCATCAGCAAGGTCCTCATCTTGATCGATACACGGAAATTCGACTGCGATCTCCACTTCCTCCTCTGGACAGAGGAGTCCGTGGATCTCATTATCATCCAGGAAGAGGTTGGTGTCTTGAATCTCAGCTAGAAAATCGCAGTCTTCATCATTCTCAATCTCCCTTGCACATGATACAGATGTCGATTCAACGGGCGTTCCCTCAGACAGGGTCTCTACTCGGATAATTTCAGTGCCAGCTCCAAAAGTGATTTCTCCTGTCCCATAATTCACTACTGCGTTTGACGTCCGCAGAAATGGCCTTCCGAGTATGATCGGGGTAAGGAGCAACGGAGCGGGGACGTCCATATCTAAGACCACAAAATCGGCTGGAAATGACTTTCCCTGAACCGTGACGATCACATCCTCCAACAGGCCCCTAGGCCGCTTGACTGACTTGTCTGCAAACTACAGAATCATCTTTGTAGGCTTGAGCGGTCCCAGCTTGAACTCTGTGAGTAGTGAGGCTGGCATCAGATTGACAGATGACCCGCTGTCAAGAAGTGTTCGCTCGAACTCTTGATCGAACATCTGGCAATGAACAAAGGGTGCTCCCATATCTGGCTTCTTGTCCGGGAGGTTGCTGATGGCGTTGACGGTGGCCATAGTGAGGATGTGCTTTTCAGATTTACCACCTTTGCTTCTGGAGTTATGGGGGGTTGGCCTGCGCTTGGTTGTACATGCCTCTTTAAGTCCTTTCTTCACGGCTGGCATGTACTCAAGAGCTTTCATTAATGGCATATTTAACACCAAATTCTGAATGATTTCTATGATAGCAGGATCAGACAAAGCACTTTTCAAATTTTTCATTTTTTTGTGTTTTTTCATTGCTTCAGGAAAAGGAATATTTACAAACTCCTCCAATTTCATTCAAAATACTGTCCGTGTTGTTGTTTACAGGTACATGACAAAAAGGAATGGATTCATCTACAATTTGTGGACCAAAACTGACAGGCTCAGCTTCAGGTGCTGGCGTTGGACTCGCTGCAGGTGCGGTGCTCCCCCTGTCAGGAGCTGACTGTGATGCAGGTGCAGGCGTCTCCAATGCTGGCCGGTCTCCACCGAGGTTGCTGCTATCTCTTTGTGTTTTTCTGTTTTCTTCATTTTTTTGTGGTTTTCTGGATGCTGGTGCTGTTCCCAAAATACTGGCTGGCCCTGTTGTTGGCTGGACTAACGATTCCCCGTCAGATGCGATGTGCTTTCCCTTCGCCGTCGCCGATGGCTGGAGTGTCCTACCGCTCCTGAGAGTAACAGCGTTAGATAAAAAACAATTAATTTCGTCTGATTCGGGTTGGACACTGCCGGCTACCTGCTCCTTGCGTCGGAAATTGTTAGGATTAGCTTCGACCTGGGCTGGTATGATGGTTTTGGCTGCCGTCAGGTCGTCGATCTTCTGGTTCATCTCAGCCATATTCTTCATTAACTGCTCTAAACAAGCCAGGGCCGGATTGGCAGATACAATCTCAGAGGATTCCCCCTGCTGGGGTCTAGAATGCTGGTATTGCGGCTGAGATTGTGACTGGTATCCTTGTGCAAATTGATGAGGAGGAGGGTTTGAGGAGTACTGTGAGTTGTGCTGATTGAAGTGGGCAGCCGACTGTTGGTGGTAGCCCTGTTCTCGATATCCGGACTGCTGAGGGCCATGTTGGTAATTCTGCCTCCAAGTGTTCCCGTGTGAGGGAGGCTGGTACTGGTAAGACTGCTGGAAGGGTCTCCCACCCTGCTGTTGCTGATGGAAGGGCCTGTTGCCCATGTTCTGACCCTGGGAGTGTCCCTGAGGACGGGTCAGCTGCGCTTCATTGTTCCAAACACCATTGATCTCCTGGATCAGCGGCGGGGGTGGGGAGAACTGCTCGTAGTGTGCGGGCTGGTGCTCTGGTTGGTATGCAACCATTTGCGTCTGAGGCTGCGGTGGCTGCTCCGGAACCTGCACGTAGTACACGTGCTGGACAGGCTGGGGCTGCGGTGGAGTCGGCTGAGGGTTTTGCTGCACTGTAGGCTCCTTCTTCTCAGCGTTCGGCTCCGCAGAGGTAGACACAGCGTTGCACATGTTTGCATTCAATGCTCGGACGAGCTGCTCCAGCTGCTGGGAGATCTGGTCGAGCTTTTCCAGACCTTGGGTCCTCTTCTCTATGACTGCCAGCTTTTCGAGGTCCTGCGACCTCTTCTCGATGATATCCACTTTGGACAAGTGGCTCCCAATGATGCTCAAGTTGGAGCTCTCATCTTTGTCCTCGGTGTGAGAAGCCATATTAACTGGCTTGCTGATGGCGGTTGGTGTCTTCATGTAAACTCTAGACGAGGATTGGGCTGCTTCTCCCTCAGCCATTTCTTCGAAGACGTTCCATACTACATCCTCATCCTTGTTAAAATGTGAACCGCCGCAAGCTGCATCCACGAGCTTTTGGCTTTCAAATGATAGCCCCCCGAAGAAATGTTGTACGAGACTGGTTTTTGGTATTTCATGGTGGGGGCACTTTTCTTGGAGATCTTTGAATCGTTCCCACGCTTCATGGATAGTCTCGTGGGGCTGCTGGCAGAAACTGGAGATCCGGGCACGCATCTGATTTAATCTCCCCAGGGGATAAAATTTATGGAGAAAGGCAGATTTCAACTCCTCCCAGGTGGTGACGACCTTCCCGAGATGGTCGACCCAGTAAAGGGCCTTGTCTTGAAGGCTGAAAGAGAACGCGGTCATCTTGATCACATCCAGGGGGAGTCCGGGGTAGTGAGCAGTGGAGCAGATGCGATTAAACTTCTTGAGAAAAATATATGGCTCTTCAGTGGTGTTCCCATGAAAGGTGGGAAGCAGCGACAAAAACTGCGGCTTCAGCTCGAAGTGGGCGTGCATACGCGGAATTTGGATCCACTCAGTGATGCACCCTGCTCCTGGGTTGTATGTCTGCTTGAGTGTGGGCTTGGGCTGCGGTGGATCTTCTTCTGCTGCTTCATATTCGGGTCTCACTGAAAACTCATCATTGATTTCATGGTCATTGGGATCGTAGTTCGGATCATCCTCCCGTCGGCCGTCTCTCGCATCGGCCCTTCTCCTCAGATCATTCAGCATGTCCTGGAAGGCTGTCTGGGCCAGGGCCTGGTTAGTCAACTGCTGCTGAATGGCTTGAATGGACGCCAGCAGTTGACTGTTAACCTCACCCTGCGTGGTATATTGTCCTTCCCCTGTATTGGCTTCAGGCTCTTGCTGGGGTTGTGGTCCTTTCCCTCTTCCTCCTGCCATCTCAGACTGTACTTGAATCTCTGACTCTTGATCGGGTTGAAGGTCTGCATGACGGAGTAAACCCTGATCAGTATCTTCCTCAGCACCAACTGTTGCGATGAATCTGGGATTAAGGTCAATCCCAGAATGTTGTGAACGGAGCATATGATATTGACTGAAATCGACCTCCATCCACAAGGGGTTATTTCAGGGATAAGAGTATTCCCGGTGTATTGGAAGGGGAAGAGCTAGTTCGGGTTGCGAGTCCATCCCGAATAGCGGGTTAATTGGAGAAAGGAAAGTATTGAAAGAGGCGAGAATAGGGGAGTCCAAAAAAACATCCGCAAGGTCCGAATTAATTCTTAGGAGATCACCCCTCTTTATAGGAGACGTCGATGGCTTGGAATCGATGTGGGTGTCGGCAAGGTCCCGACAAAACCATCCGTGTAGCGACATCTTGCGAAGATCAAGAGGAAGGGATGTTGGATGAAGAGCACGAGGGTAACAAGAAATAAAGAGGATTGTAAAACAGTAGAAGGCTCACACTGAGCAAGGGTCAAATAGAAGGGGAGCCAAATTTGCGCAAAGGCGCGATATTTTTGATCCTTGACCTAAATGTAGCTAACAAACAAACACAAGACAAGGGAGTTCACCAACTCGACGCGTGAAGCCGTGAAAGTTCGGCAGTTATCTTTGTAATTTTTATCTTGATTTCAGGAAGTTATCTTTTAACGAGTCCTTAGAGCGCTACGCCTATAGGAGCGAGAGTACTGCCAGAAAAGTATTCCCGTACTTGTCCTCCCCCTGTGTAACCTGTAGTCTGCACTTTTTCAGGTCCTTGTAACCCTTCCTGGATCCCTACTCAGCCAAAGAAATAGAGAAAGGAAGCCAATAGGCGAAACCAATACTTCGGAACTCGCTCGCAACGGAATCACCCGTGAGCGTGCAAGAACCTACTCGGACGCAAGACGATGAGACAGACACCCCCGTGAAGGCGTGGCCTAGGCTCGATACTTCGGACGAGGTCGATGCTCTGCACAATAGAGAGTCACCACTGTTGACCAAGCCCTACTCGTCCACGTACGATAGAAGCGCCAATACTTTGGAAATCCAGGCGATACACAAGGCAGCCACAGACTGGGTTTTGGGCTCTAATCCTTACGAAGCACTCTGCTCACTTGGAAGGAGACCTTCCCATGCAACCTGAATACAAGTGAGGGTGTGACTCTCCCCAATCAATGAGTTCAATTACCAATTTTATTTAGGTCAAAGTTTTCTTAGCAGTCCCTTTTTTAATTTTTTGTGTTATCGCTTCTTTTGAGTGATTTCAAACAAGCGCCTAACGTTTTTGTGTTTTCTTTATCCTACTTTGTCCAAAAACAGAGGGAGAATAGAGTCGGAAAAGCCGTGCAAGTTGACACAAAGATGGAAATCTCACCTTTGTGCCTAAATGATGGATGCCAAGTTAGAAGACTTACAGTGAATCCCAGCTCTCTCCATGTGGGATGCAAAGCAGAATTTTTTAAACCTAATCTATATGCCGATATGCACAACGGAAATCGTCCTAGAACATGCAACTGCTAGCGTGAAGAACCACAAGTCAACCTCCTATCGTCGATCCTAAGAGTCCGGTCTAGACCCTCCCCTCCTCTTCTCGACACATCGAGTTCAGGAGTAGCGCTTGATGGAGAGGGCTCGCGGCGCGGCGGATCTAAGAAAGGGAGCTAACTGTTTAATTTTTTAACTAAGTCCAAATACGAGCTATAGGTACATGCAAAGGTTATTAGTGTGTTTGGACCTAAGTTAATCAATCAAGCAGGCCTAAATCTAAGAGCTCATTCCACAAAAGAAAGTGAAAATGAAATCAAAACCGGCAAATGACAGCGGAAAAACACGATAAAAACCGCGGTGAGCCCCCGAGTGAACAAACACCCGGAAATTAGGCCCGGTAGTGTCCAAGAGTCCAAGTGTACCTGTATTATTACAAATTATAAAAGACACTCTCTCACAGAAATAAATGTGAGCTAATCTAATCACTCTCCCTCACTCCTCCTGCTCTCTCCTGCCGGCGTGACCTAAGAAGGCCGGCTCCGCTTTCCAAGGATGCTTCGGATCACCTAAGCAATCCGCCTTGCTCCGCGGTCCCTCGCAAGAAGACAAGAAAAGAGATGGTCAGATAGCTCAACAAGATATATCAAAAATGTAAGAGACGGAAAATGATGCTATGGTAAACAATCACACAATCAAACAAAATGTAAACTACTCGCTGTTGCTCCCCGGCAACGGCGCCATTTGATTTAGCCAAAATTCACGGAGTCTAAAATGGTGTCTCACACAAGGCGGAGACAACCGTCGCTGTGACGACTCACAATGAAATCTGGACTAAAGTCAACAATTAACCCACACTAAAGATCAATAAATTAGAAATAATGTGGAGTTAAAATTTATTTTTAACTCTGCACAAATGGTGTATAGTGACAAGTATGCAGAGAGTTCGAACACATGGAGCAAATAGGGTAATTCACAAGAGTGTGCACAAGTGAATGTGTGTGTGATATGTCTTCACTAAGCAAGCAAGCAAAGATGTTTTTGTGGGTTTTTAATTTTTTTTTAATTTTTAATTTTGTATTTTGATTTTTAATTTTCTGATTTTTATAATTTTATATTTTATATTTTTCTTTTTCTTTTTTTTTAAATGTTGAAAAGCAAAGACAAGGTAATGAAATACAAGGTAAAATCTTTATAAAAATGTGCAAAAATATCCAAAAAATCAGAAATAAAATCGTTTTGGTATTTTTGTGGTTTTCTACTGTTTTTGTGATTTTTGGAGATTTTTCAAGGTGTTTTTGATATTTTTAAATAGCAAAACAAGGCAAAACAGTGAAGTATGTGCTGGCTGTGAGAAAAATGGGATTTAAAAATATCAAACAGCAACCAAAATTTTTCACACTATTTTTCGAATAAGAAGAACAAAATGAGGAACTAACAGAACTTGAGTTTGTATTTTTTAGAGTTTTCCTTGATTTTATAAATTTTTGTGAAGTTTTATAGGCTTTTTAAATTTTTAAGGTTTTTCTTTTGAGATTTTTAGTGATTTTTGGACTGACACTAAAATAGGATAAAATAGGCACAAGGTAATTTTTTTGGAATTTTTAGAGGTATTTTACTATTTTTTGGTATTTTCTAAACTGAACAGTAGAGAAAAAGCATGTTTTTGATTTTTAATACATATGAAAGTAAGATAAAATCCAAAACTAAAAATATGGCGGGGAAATAGAAGCACACATGAGCTTAACCCTATTTTTCAAGAATTTTTCGCAATTAAAAGAGGTACGAGATAAATAAGCTAAGCATACAAAAATTCTAAGCCTGGCAGGGGCATAAATGCAATTACACAAACATCCAGGAGCTCAGATGCAATTTCCACCAAAGGACACGCGCAGCTCACGTGAAACACCATTCACAGGGGCATAATTGTAATTAAGTAAAACCGGCTGGGCATACATGCAAAACTTCCAAAAACATATTATATCTGCTACGCACAGGGACGAAATTGCAAATACACAAAAATTCTGGGCCTAACTTGCAAAATACCCACGAGTCACACGCCACCGTCACGTGAGGTAACGTGGCGTGGACTGAAGTGTAAATAGTGAAAACGTGAGGGTCTGCTTGCAAATCTTACAAAACTTTTTAAACTACCGCTAAAAGTTACTGGACTAAAACGTAAATACAAAAATCGTGGGTTAAAAAATGCAAAATACCCACGGGGCGCGATCCAGCGGTCGATGGCAACCCACTTGTCCACGTGGCGCGCATCTGACGGTGTGTCCCCCTTCGTCGCTAACGGCTGAGGTTAAATCATCAAGGGTTGATCGGACGGTCGAGGGCGAAGGCGATCGAGCGGCTGGTGACGCGTCTGGAGCAGGTGGTCGATCCAACGGCAGGGAGGGGTTCACGAAGAACACCTCCCCGGCGAACTTCGAGCTGCGATTGCGGCCGACACACGGCCGCTCCGGCCCCCGGATCAAGGGCAAAAGGATCCCGGGGCTCTTCCGCGTCAGCTGATGGCCTCCGGCGAGGCGGAGGGGGCGTGGAATGGCCGGACGAGGAAGGCGACCTGGGCGGAGGTGTCTGGAGGAGATGAAGGTCGATGGAGCCTTCTCTGGGGCTCAGACCTGCAGGATGAGTGCGCAAAAACCAAACAAGCAAAATGGCGGGGTCTGATGGGTTAGATGAGGCGCTTGGTGGTGCGAGCGAAGAGCTCCGGCGAACGACGGAGAAGGGAGCTCGGGTGGCTCGACCTAAGCGAGATCGAGATGAATGGAGGGCGCTGCGTGATGACGGAGCGACGAGGAAGAGGATGGAGGGGAGTCTGCGGTCGATTCGAGGCGTTGGGTGGCCGGAATGATGCGCGGAGCTCAGCTCCGCCGTGGGTGTGATCAACGATTCACGGCGAGTGGATGAACGATAAGCCAAACTGCTACTTACCTAACCTGAACTACGCTACAGCTACAAGAGAACGAAGAGAAAAGAGGAGGAGACTCACCAGAGGCGACGAGCGATGAAACACGGCGGAGCTCCGGCGAGGGATCGAATCGCTTCGATTCAACACCAAACAACGCAAACCCTGGGTCGATTCGACTCCCACTGTCACTAGGAGCACGAAGAGGTAGAGGTTTTGGGTTGAAAATGGCGGAAGAAGGATTCAACTTGAATCGAAGATGGGGGCGCTCTTTTGAGGGGTTGACGGGCGGCGTGAAGAACGAGGCCCAACCACCTCGGTCAGTGATCCACAGCCCAAGGAATCACCTGGGCGTGAATCGCCATTGACCGAGGAAGAGATTTCGTGAAGAGGCTATCACCAAATGGTGATCGAGGCATCCTCGAAAAAAGGATCAAAGCAGGGTCAAACCCGCTTCTGACAAGGACAGACCTCGGTCAGGGAGTTGACCGAGGTCAACGAATGGAGTGCTCTGGTTGGTCCACGTGGACCAACCAGAAAATTCCTTGGCGAAAAACCCTTATAAAATGAATTAAAAATAGCAGATGAATTAATTAAATTTTGATTATAAAATGAAAAATATTTGTAATTTTATGAAGTATTTTATGGTGATTTTGTTATTTTTATGAGCATATTTTATAAATTACCTTTATACCCCTATATAGGTATATTATCTTTATATATTTAAGTATTCTATTTTTATTTAGGTGTTTTTAATATTATTATTTTTGTTTATTATTTTATATAATTATAGCATACTTTTATACATGTAAATCTATTTTTATTTTATTTTATTGATGTGTTTTGTATAATTAATAAAATATAAGTATAGTTTATACAGGTGTGTGTATAAGTATAATACCTATGTTTGAGTATACAAGTATTTTATTTTTATTTTTATTTAGGTTTTCATTCTAATTTTAATATTCAAAATTGTTATAAGTAGTATTTATAACATTATAAAAATATAAAATTGTAAAAATAATAAATAAGTAATAAATTGAATATTTTAATATGTACAAGTATACAATGAGGGTCCAAAACTCAACTTTCAAACCGTAGCTCCGCCAAATGCGAAACCACCGCCATTAATTAGCTTATTTTCTTCTATATACAATTAAAGGTGAATACGCTGCATTTGGAGTTTTCATTTGTGAGATACGGGTCTGGGAAATTGGGATTCTAGAATTTTATTCAGACCATAACTTTTCATCTGTACATTCTTTTCTTGTGAAATCAATTTTGTATTTTTCTTCATTAAATTATCTACAACTTTCATGTACAAAGTTTCTTTATTTGATGTGTAAAAAGTGGAACCAAAAATAGGTCCCAAAATTAATAAGAAATGAATAGAATGTATAGGAATTTGGACTGTGTTCTTGACCTTATCTCCCCCTACTTTATTCCTTGTCGACCTATTCATCAAGATGCCTAGGTCTCAGGGTTTCGGGTCATAAAATATTTACAATATTTTATTCTTTTTCTTTTCTTTTCTTTATTCTATAATTTTGGCATTAAAAACCGTATTTTATACAGTATTTACACACCTATGCATGAATGCTAAAATGCATGAATTAATGCTATTTACAAGTATTTACTAGGGTTTTTAAGGCCAAAATGAAAGAATAAAGATGATGAAACGTAGCTTCATCAGAACTGCAGAATCATCTTCGTAGGCTTGAGGGGTCCTAGCCTGAACTCCGTGAGTAGCGAAGCTGGCATCAAGTTGA
Organism: Ottelia alismoides; assembly: GCA_037367405.1. Taxonomy (NCBI): domain Eukaryota; kingdom Viridiplantae; phylum Streptophyta; class Magnoliopsida; order Alismatales; family Hydrocharitaceae; genus Ottelia; species Ottelia alismoides. The sequence goes on from JAZKJV010003596.1 coordinate 113,971, forward strand.
CAGAAGACCCGCTGTCGAGAAGTGTCGTTCAAACTCCTGATTGAACATTTGACAACGTACAAGAGGTGCTCCCATATCTGGCTTTTTATCCGGAGGTTGCTGATGGCGTTAACGGTGGCCATTGTGAGGATATGCTTTTTGAACTTGCCACCTATGCTTCTGGAGTTGTGGGGGTGCGGCCTGCGCTTGGTCGTACATGCCTCTTTTAATCCTTTCTTCACGGCTGGCATGTACTCAAGAGCTATCATCAATGGCATATTCAGCACCAAATTCTGGATGATTTCTATGATGGCAAGATCAGACAAAACATTTTTCAAATTTTTCATTTTTTTGTGTGTTTTTCATTGCCTCAGGAAAAGAATATTTACAAAACCTTCACCAATTTCATTCAAAATAGTGTCCATATTGTTGTGTACAAGTAGATGGCAAAAAGGAATGGATTCATCTACAATTTGTGGACCAAAAATGACAGACTCAGCTTTCTGGTGCTGGCGTTGGACTCGCTGCAGGTGCAGTGCTCCTCCTGTCAGGAACTGGTTGTGAGGCAGGTGCAGGCGTCTCCAATGCTGGCTGTTCTCCACCGAGGTTTCTACTATCTTTTTGTGTTTTATCATTTTCTTCATTTTTTGTGATTATCTGAATACTGGTGCTGCTCCCAAAATACTGCTTGGCCCTGGTGTTGGCTGGACTAACGGTTCCCCGTCAGATGCAAGAAGCTTTTCTTTCGTCGTTGCCGATGGCGGGAGTGTCCTACCGCTCCTAAGAGTAACAACATTAGATGAAAAACAATGTAATTCACCTGATTCGGGTTGGACACTGCCGGCTACATGCTCCTTGCGTCGGAAGTTGTTCGGGTTGGCTTCGACCTGGGCTGGTATGACGGTCTTGGCTGCCGTCAGGTCGTCGATCTTCTGGGTCATCTCAGCCATGTTCTTCATTAACTACTCTAAACAGGCCATGGCCGGATTAACCAGCACAATCTCAGAGGAGTCCCCCTGCTGGGGTCTAGAATGCTGATATGGTGGCTGAGATTGCGACTGATAACCTTGAGAGAATTGGTGAGGTGGAGGGTTGGAGGAGTATTGTGCATCCTGTTGATTGTATTGAGCAGCCGACTGTTGATGATATCCCTGTCCGCGATATACGGACTACCGGAGGACCGTACTGAGAATTCTACCTCCAGGTTTTTTCCGTGAGAAGGAGGCCGGTATTGGTAGGAGGGCTGGAAAGGTCTCCCACCCTGCTGCAGCTGGTGATGGGCATGATGCCCATGTTCTGACCCTGAGAGTGTCCCTGAGGATGGGTCAGTTGCGCTTCATTGTTCCATATGCCATGATCTCCTGAATCAGTGGCGGGGGTGGAGAGAACTGCTCAGAGTAGACTGGTTGGGACTTAGGTTGGTATACAACCATCTGTGACTGATGCTGCGGGGGCTGCTCCGGAACCTGCACATAGTACACGTGTTGGATAAGCTGGGGCTGCGGTGGAGTTGGCTGAGGGTTCTGTTGCATTGTAGGCTCCTTCTTTTCAGCGTTCGGCTCGGCAGAAGTAGACATAGCGTTGCACATGTTTGCATTTAATGCACGAACGAGTTGCTCCAGCTGTTGGGAAATCTGGTCGAGCTTTTCCAAGCCCTGGGTCATCTTCTCAATGACTGCCAATTTTTCAGGTCCTGCGACCTCTTCTCAATGATATCCACCTTGGACAAGTGGCTCCCAATGATGCTCAGTGTTGGAGCTCTCATCTTTGTCCTCGGTATGAGAAGCCATGTTCACAGGCTTGCTAATGGCGGTTGGTGGCTTCATATATGCTCGGGACGAGGTTTGCGCGGCTTCTCCTTCAACCAATTCTTCGAAGACGTCCATACTACGTCCTTGTCCTTGTTGAAATGCGAACCGCCGCAAGCGGCATCTACAAGCTTTTGGCTCTCGAGTGATAGCCCACCAAAGAAGTGTTGCACGAGACTAGTCTTTTGAATGTCATGGTGGGGACACTTTTCCTGGAGATCCTTGAATCTCTCCTACGCTTCATGGGATGGTCTCGTGGGGTTGCTGGAAGAAACTGGAGATTCGGGCACGCATCTGATTCAATCGCCCGAGAGGATAGAATTTATGGAGAAATGTAGACTTCAACTCTTCCCAGGTCGTGACGACCTTCCCAAGATGGGAAACCCAATAGAGGGCCTTGTCTTGAAGGCTGAAGGGAAATGCGGTGACTACCCCAGAGGAATTCCAGGGTAGTGAGCAGTGGCACAGATGCGACCAAACTTCTTGAGGAAAATATATGGTTCCTCAGTGGTGTTCCTGTGGAATGTGGGAAGTAGCGATAGAAACTGCGGCTTAAGCTCGATGTGGGCATGCATGCGTGGAACCTGAATCCACTCAGTGATGCGTCCCGCTCCTGGGTTGTATGCTTCCTTGAGTGTAGGCTTTGGCTGCAGTGGATCTACCTCTACTGCTTCAAATTCGGGTCTTCCCACTGAGAACTCATCTTTGACTTCTTCAAAATCAGGCTCTTGGTTCGGATCATTCTCCCTCCGATCGTCTCTTGCATCAGCCCTCCTCCTCAAATCGTTCAGCATATCTTGGAAGGCGGTCTGGGCCAGGGCTTGGTTAGTCAACTGCTGCTGGATGGCTTGAATGGAAGCCATCAGCTGACTGTTAACCTCGTTCTGTGTGGTTTACTGTCCTTCCCCCTGATTGTCTTAAGGTTCAGGTGGGGGGTTGTGGTCCCTTTCCTCTTCCTCCTGCCATCTCAGAATGGACTTGGTATGCTGGCTCGTAATCGGGCTCTAAGTCTGCACATGGAAGAATGCCCGATCAGTCTGAATTGCAGCACCAGATAGAGAGATGTGGTCTGTGTCAAGGTCAACACATAATTTTTTAAGGACGGCGATGTGTAAGGAGTGAAATCAATTGCCATCCAAAACGGGTAGAGTTCGGGACGAGAGTGATCCCTGTTTATTGAAGAAGACAGGGAGTCTGGAGATCGGTCCACGAAGTCTGAACCGGGTTCTCGGGAATCGCCCTGAATTATTGGGCGGAAGAGCGAATGGAACCAATGTGGGTATCGACAGGGTCTCGACTAAACTTCCCATTCGTCGCCATCTCGGAGATCAAGAGGAAGATCGATGTGGATGAAAGATACGGGGGTCAACAAGAAATAAATGGAATGTAAAACAGTAGAAGGCTCTCAATGAGCAAGGGTCAAATGGAAGGAGAGCAAAAATGGCGCAAAGGCGCGGTGTTTTTGATCTTTGACCTTAATCCAACTAGCAAGCAAACACAAAGCAAAGGGGATTCACCAACTCAACACGTGAAGCCGTAAGGGTTCGGCTATTATCTTTGTAGTTTTTAGATGAATTCAGGTATTTATCTTTTAACGAGTCCTTAGAGCGCTACGCCTATAGGAGAGAGAGTACTGCCGGAAGAGTATCACGTACTTGTCCTCCTCCTGTGTAACCTGTAGTCTGCACTTTTTGAGGTCATTTTAACCCTTCCTGGATCCCTACTCAGCCAAAGAAATAGAGAAAGGAAGCCAATAGGCGAAACCAATACTTCGGAACTCGCTCGCAACGGAATCACCTGTGAGCGTGCAAGAACCTACTCGGACGCAAGACGATGAGACAAACACCCCCGTGAAGGCGTGGCCTAGACTCGATACTTCGGACAAGGTCGATGCTCTGCACAATAGAGAGTCACCAATGTTGACCAAGCCCTACTCGTCCACGTATGATAGAAGCGCCAGTACTTCGGAAATCCAGGCGATACACAAGGCAGTTCACACACTGGGTTTTGGGCTCTAATCCTTACGAAGCACTCTGCTCACTTGAAAAGGAGACCTTCCCATGCAACCTGAATACAAGTGAGGGTGTTGCTCTCCCCAATCAATGAGTCCAATTACCAATTTTATTTAGGTCGAAGTTTTCTTAGCAGTCCTTTTTTAATTTTTTTGTGTTATCTCTTCTTTTGAGTAATTTCAAACAAGTGCCTAACGTTTTTGTTTTTTCTTGATTCCTATTTGATCCAAAAACAGAGGGAGAGAAGAGTCAGAAAAGCCAATGCAAAGGGCACTAAGATGGAAATCTCACCTTAGTGCCTAAATGATGAATGCAAAGATAGAAGACTTACAGTGACTCCCAGCTCTCTCCATGCAGGATGGAAAGCAGGAATTTATAAACCTATACTACATGCCGATATGCACAAGGAAATCGTCCTAAGCAGGCAATTGCTAAAGTGAAGAACCACAAGTTAATCACCAATCCTTCATCCAAAGAGTCCGGTCTAGACCCACCCCTCCTCTTCTCCACAAATCGAGTTCAGGAGTAGCGCTTGATGGGGTGAGCTCGCGACGCGGCGGATCTAAGAAGATGATTTAACTGTTTAATTAAACTAAGTCCAAATACGCACTATAGGTACATGCAATGGTTATTAGGGTGTTTGGATCTAATCTAATCGATCAAGCAATGACTAAATCTAAGGGCTCATTCCACAAAAGAAAGGGAAAAGGAAAACAAAACCGGCAAATGACAGTCGAGAAAACACGAAGAAAACTGCGGTGAGCCCCCAAGTGAACAGACACATGGAAATTGAGCCCGAGTGTCCCAAAGTCCAGGGTACATGTATTATTACAAATGATCAAATGTCTCTCTCTCACCAAAAATGAGAAAAACTATTTATCTCTCTCTCTCTCTCAAGTCCTCCTACTCAGGATCCCCTAGGCGATCCTCCTCGGTCAGTGGTCCCTCGCAAGAAAATAAGAAAGGGATGTCAGACAGTTCAAAACAAGTTATGCAATAGAAACAAATAATCCAAAAATGCCTAAGCAGATAAAAGACACAAATGTACTCTACAAGCCGATGCTCCCCGGCAACGGCGCCATTTGAAAAGCGAGAAGAGCGAGAGCCGCTAAATAGTGGTCTGACAAATCAGACTCACTGTCGCTGATGCGACTACTCAAGCCTCCCCGTTCGTCAACAATTAACCCACACAATGAATCAGGCAATCAATAGCAAGGATTAAAGTTTATTATACCCTACTAAAAATGTACAGTGGCAAGCAAGTAGGGGTCGAACACAGGAAACAAAGGTGTAGAGTATATACAAAAGTCAAAATCCTAGGTCTAATAGACTACTCAGCCAATCTAATTTTTTTGTGGGTTTTTAATTTTTATATTTTTTATTTAATATTTAATTTTATATTTTATATTTTGATTTTTAATTTCTGATTTTTATATTTTATATTTTCTATTTTTCTATTTTGTTTTTCAATATTGGAATATATAAGCTATATTAACGAAAGAGATGATAAACTATTTATAAAAATATACAAAAATAGACCAAATTCAGAAATTAAATATTTTTGGTATCTTTATATTTTTTACTATTTTTGTGATTTTTGGATAATTTTCAGAATGTTTTTGGTATTTTAAAATTGCAAAATAAAGGAAAGCAGGGAATTAGCTACTGGCTGGGGTCAAAATGGGAATTAAAAATATCAAACGACCACCAAAATTTTCCAAACTAATTTTAAAATAAAGATGATAAAAACTGGAACTTACAGAACCTGAGTTTCTGTTTTTCTGAGTTTTCTATGATTTTATATATTTTTTTGAAGTTTTTGTGTATTTTCAAATTTTTAAGGTTTTTCCTTTTGAGATTTTTAGTGATTTGTGGATTTTTTAGTGAATTTTTAGAGGTAGTTTAACATTTTTTGGTATTTTCTAAGCTAGACAGTAGGCAAAAAGCAAGTTTTTGATTTTTAATAAATATGAAAATGCAATAAAATCAGAAACTAAAAATATGGCATGAAAGTCCAAGCATACATGAGCTTAAGTTTAATTTTTGAGAATTTTTTCGATTTAAAATGATATTCCTAATAAATAGATCAAGCTCACAAAAGTTTCACACCCTAGCAGGGGTATAAGTGCAAATAATAAAACGTCTAGGGGCTCAAGTGCAAATTTCACCAAAATCCACGCACAGAACACGTGACCTACCATTCACAAGGGCATATTTGCAAATATTAAAAACCGGTAGGGTAAACTTGCAATTATCCCAAAAACATATTTAAATAACTACGCACAGACTGCGAATACCTGAAAGTTTAGGACCAAAAATGCAAAATGCCCAAAAGGCACGCGAACAAGTCACGTGAGGTGACATGGCGTGGACTAAAGTGCAAATAAAGCAAGTTCGGGCGCCTAAGTGCAATTATTACAAAAACTTTTAAACTGCATACGAGAGTTTTAGGGCTAAAATGTAAATACAAAAACGCGTGGGGTTTAAGATGCAAAATACCCACGATGCTGTTCGTGCGGCCGAGGAGGCTTCACTTGTCCACGAGGCGTGCGCTGGTGGCTCGATGACGGTTTGTGTGGACGTCCCAGATCAGATGCGCGGCGAGATCCGACGGTTGCAGGCACTTGAGGATCTGACGGTTGCTGTACGCCTGGAGGGGGCTGCTGATCCAACGGCGGGGAGAGGGTCACGAAGAACACCTCCCCCGGCGAGCTTTGGCTGGCGATTGCGGCCGACATACGGACTCTCCGGCCCTAGGATCAAGGGCAAAACGATCCTGGGGCCTCTCCGCGTCTAAAGGTGGTCTCCGGCGAGGCTGAGACGGCGTGAGGTGCTCTGACGGCGGAGGCAACCTGGGGGGCTGCTTCTGGGGATTTCGAAGCTCGATGGAGCCTCCTCCTTGGCTCCGACCTGCAAGGTTAGTCGCGCAAAATCCAGGTGAAGCTACGGGTGGGATCTGATGTGGCGATGGAGGCAGAAGGTGGCTTGGGCAACGAGCTCCGGCGAGCGGTGGAGAGGGGAACTCGGTGGCTCGATCTGGGCGAGATCGAGGTGGATGGAGGGGTGGAGCGGAGCGACGGAGTGAAGGGGAAGAAGATGGAGGTGACAGGTGATCGGATGGATGCGTGGGGCGACCGGAAACGATGGGCGGAGCGCAGCTCTGCCGTGGGCTTCGATCGATGATTCATGGCGATTGACGCGAAGACAATAAAAACTGCTACTAGGCGAGTCTAAACTAAGCTAAGGCTACAAGAAAATGGAAAGAGAAGGGGGTGAGACTCACCAAAGACGTCGGGATGGAGGTCGCGGCGGAGCTCCGGCGAGGGCTTGGATCTCTTCGATTCAACACTAAACGATGTGAACCCCGGCTCGAATCGACGCCTGCTGTCACCAGGATCACGATGGGCTAGAGGTTTACAGGTAGTTTTGGCGGAAGAAAGATCAAAAACGAAAAGGGGGTGAAGGGTTTGGTTTTGGAGGGTGGCGAGGTGATGGGTTTCGAGGCACGATCACGGGTGCGCCAAGGAGATCTTGGTGGATCTGATAGGTCGGCGAGGATCAAGGAGGTACCAGGTACAACTTTCGTGAAGGAAGCAACCCTCCTCGAGCAACACACAAGCGGCGAAAAAATCGAGAAATGAGGGGAAGTGGCGGCTCTGACAAGGTCTACAGGAGGGTAGGACGGCCAGTTGACCTAGGTCAACTGGGGCCGTCCCCTGATTGGTCCACGTGGACCAATCAGGAAAAAACCCTGAAAAAAATGTTTTAGAAAATGAATTAAAAATAGTAAATGAATTATTTAATTTTAGAAATAAAAAATGTTTATTATTTTATAAACTATTTTATGGTGATTTTTAATTATTTTTATGAAGTATATTTTTACAAGTTGTCTTTTTAGCCCTATATAGGTATAATACATATATTTTTTATTCTTTTATTTTTATTTTATGTATTTTAATTTTATTATTTTTATTTAGTATTTTTTTAAAATCATAAAATACTGTTATACACACAAACATATTTTTATTTTATTTTTCTGATGTATTTTGTATATTTAATAAAATGTAAGTATAAAATGTATAGGTATAAATATAGGTAAGGTATCTATGTATCTTATTTACATGTATTATTTTTTTGTGTTTCTTTTAGGTTTTTATTCAAATTTTAATATTCATAATTATTATAAGTAATATTTACAAAATTATAAAAATATAAAAAATACAAAAATACTGAATAAAGAATAAATTGAATATTTTAATCAGTACAAGTATACTACATGGGTCCAAAACTCAACTTTCAAACCGTAACTCCGAAGAATACGAAACCACCTCCATTAAATAAATTATTTTATGCTATATACAATTAAAAGTGAGTTTGGTACATTTCGAGTTTTTATTTGAAAGATACGGGTCTGGGAATTTGGAGTTTCAGAATCTTATTTAGACCATAACTTTTTATCTTTGTATTATTTTTCAGTGAAATCACTTTTGTATTTTTCTTTAATAAATTACCTACAACTTTCATGTACAAAGTTTCTTTATTTGAGGTATAAAAAATGGAACCAAAAATAGGCCCCAAAATGAGTAAAGAATGAATAAAATAGTATGGTATCTGACCCTTATCTCCCCCTACTTTATTCCTGGTCGACCTATTCATCAAGATGCCTAGGTCTCGGGGTTTTAGGTCATTAAATATTTGCAATATTTTATTCTTTTTCTTTTCTTTTCTTTATTATATAATTTTGGCATTAAAAACTGTATTTTATACATTTTTTACACACATATGCATGAATGCTAAATTACTCTATTTAATGCTATTTTTAGGCATTTGCTAGGGTTTTTGAGGCCAAAATGATAGAATAAAGATGATGAAATGTGGATTCATCAGCCGTCTAGACCCTTTCCTAGTCCTTCATCTGAGAAGGACCCTGTGATCCCCTTCCCTAGAGCTCTTCAGATGGGGAAGGGGAAGAAAAATGAAAATCCCAAAAAAGAGGCAGCAAGAAGAGTTCAGCCAGCAGATGATAGACCGTTTTCACATACAGCTGACTCTTCAGGAGGCTTTGTAGCACATCCCTCTACTCCAGCGTTCACTTAGAGATAGGACTACAGTCAGGAGGAAGAGGAGGAACCATCATTCAGAGATACATGTGCTGACCAGAGCTACTAGTTTCGCGATCCAGAACCAACTGCCGACCAAGAGGCCAGATTCCGGAGCCCCGTATGTCAGATGCCATATCAGAGAGCAGAGATTCGACCGTGCTCTATTAGACAGCGGATCGTCGATCAACCTAGATCCGGCAGCCCTTCTCGACTGCTTCGAGTTGGGCACTCTTCGATAGAGCACGACAGTCCTTCAATTTGTTGATCGATCTGTCAAAAGGCCGAAGGGGTTGCTGAGGGACGTTGTCATCACGATTTAGGGCATGCAATTCCCCGTGGAATTCATAGTGTTGGACATGGAGATCCCTGAGTCATTGATCGATAACCCCATCATTCTTGGTCGCTCGTTCTTGGCCACAGCCAAGGCAGTGACCAACCATGATAGCGTGAAGGTATAATTTCGCATCGAGTGCAAAAGTGTACAAATAGAGACGGTCGAGGACAGCAGAGCCAGAGACAGATCATGGTCAGAGACTACTTCAGATACAGAGCAGATGACAGATGCCAGGCCAAACATCCACCAGGACTGTGACTTTGTGATCACAGATGACGAGGCAGTTTGGGAAGACCCAGCAGCACATGCCATCCTCTTACATTCAGATTCCGCTGATGCAGAGACGACAGTAGAGGAGAGCTTGGAGAGCACATTCCTGGTTCAGGATACTTTTGAGGCAGCAGAGACGGTTCTTGACCGCGATACTGATTTGCTTTGTGATGTCGGTGGTACTGAGACCACCATGGATGATACAGATCCCTCGGAGTCAGATTTTGACTGGGCAGAGTTTGATGATTACATACCAGATCTGACTTCTACTGAGCCTGTAGCTAGGGAGGAGGTAGATGCCGAGCAGAGCAGAGACAGTCCATCAGGGCAGCCTTCTCTAGATTCAGAGAGGGACAGAGAGTTTCACTTCTCCCATGCGGATTTGGTAGCCTTCACGCAGAGTTTTCAAAGGCCAGATCCACCAGCACCCAGTTGTCCAGAGCTGAAGCCACTTCCTGCGCCGCTGAAGTATAGGTTCCTTGCGGGTGAGCATGAGATGTACCCAGTCATTATCTCCGCCGATTTGACTGGAGAACAGGAATCCCGTTTGATGGGGGTTCTTGAAAAGAACCGCAAGGCAATAGGATGGAGCGTAGAAGATCTCCAGGGGATAAGTCTGGCCCTGTGTTCCCACCATATCTATCTCGAGGAGGAGGAGAAGCCGTCGTATGAGTTCCAGCGGCGGCTGAACCTATATCTGAGAGAGATTGTCATGAAGAAGATATCGAAATGGTGGAGCGCCGATTTTATCTACCCTATCTTTGACTCCAAGTGGGTCAGCCCTTTGCATGTGGTGCCCAAGAAGACGGGCATCACTACAGTGGTCAGCGAGTCTGGAGAGGAGATTGCTACACGGGTACCCACTTCTCGGAGGGTCTGCGTTGATTACAGGAGACTCAACCAGGCCACCATGAAGGATCATTTCCCCCTATCCTTTATAGATCAGATCATTGAGAGATTGGTAGGGAAGAGCCACTATTATTTTCTGGATGGGTACTCGAGCTACAACCAGGTGGCCATCGCTCCCGAGGACCAGGACAAAACTACCTTTACCTGTCCCTTCGGCAGATACGCCTTCCGACGCATGCCATTTGGGCTATGCAATGCCCCTACGACCTTTCAGAGATGCATGCTGTCGATCTTTTCGGACATGGTAGGGGAGTGCTTGGAGGTCTTCATGGATGATTTCTCAGTTTACGGCGACGAATTTGACTCCTGTCTTGACTTCCTCGACCGAGTACTTCAGCGATGTATAGAGGTCCACCTTGTGCTATCTTGGGAGAAGAGTCACTTCATGGTGACTCAAGGGACGGTGCTTGGCCATATGATCTCCAAAAGGGCCATGGAGGTTGATCCGCGTGATGAATACCCATTCATCACTCTTTATTCTTTTAGTTTAGCTACAAAACCTTTGCCAAACACATGTACATTCATGTAAATACAAATAATTACCAAAAAGCATGCATTGTGTAAAAATGAATAATTAGCATGTTTTTGTGCATAAATAAAATAAAAAAGAGACAAAATAAAAAGAGGGAGATATTTAGAATAAATATTGAGCAACCTAATCCCAAGGGAGGGCTCAAAATGGGCCTGACCGCATAAAAACCCAAGTAGAGAGAGATAAGAAAGATCATGTGTGTAAATATACCTGTTCATAAAATAAAAATATTTTCCTCTTATAAAAAATAAAAATAAGATTGCAAATACTTGTAAATATTTGTACATACAAAATCAAAATAAAAATAAGAAAATTAAAAAGAAAATAAAAATACCCTTCCTTGTGTATATCCACCATGTACATAAAACCACTTCTATATTTATTCTACCTTGTAAAATAAATAAATAAAAACCCCATAAAACCTGTAGATATTTTATATTTCATGTTGTAAATAAATAAAATAAAAACCATAAAAACAAAAAAATAGAAAAGATTAAAAATAAAAACCAAAAGAAACATTGTATATATACAATGTATATAAATGTATATAGCTATTTATTTTACCATTGTAAATAAATAATAAAAATAAAATAAAAATACCTTTTTATTCCGAATTTTATGCTATAAACAAATAAAATATATATTGGGAATAAAAATGTACAAAATTAATTAATTAAAAATCAAAAATTAAAAATCAATATTGTATATACCTATGTATATAGTACTATATTGTAAATACCTAATTTATATTTCAAAAAATTAATTAAAAATCACAAAAATTAGTTTAAAATAAAAGGAACATTTTTCATGTTTAAGTTTTCCCTAAATCGACCATTTTATATTTTTAAATTGAATTTCCAATTATTTTCCACGTGGCGGCTTCTGACTGGTCCACGGGGGAATGTTGACCCCCCGGTCAACTCCCCTCCACCACAGACCAGCGGATCCTGTGCCCGAACCCGTTTTCTCCAATTTATCCGCTCTCGATCCGTCTGCCATTTGCGCAAACCCCGGGTCCTAATCCGTCTACGATCATCCCTGATCCACACCGGGCAGGGGTTCTTGGGATCCGCGCTCCGATCTTCACGCCCGACTCTCATCTAGCCGGACCCCTAGACCTATATAGTCTGAGCTCCGCCAGCTTCTTCACGCATATTTGGTTCCCATTTCTCCACCCAAGGACCTCCATTGCTCTCGCCTGAGTGACAGCTCGCGATTGGTTGTGTTGCAGCGAGGAGGGAGTGATTGGATCATCAATCCGGCGACCTAGCGCTGCCGTGCGCCGCCACCAGTATGGTGCTCTAGCCTCGGGCCTCGACATCCCTCGAGGCGAAGACCAAGAGCTCCAGCAGCTCAATCCCAGTCGACCTCGTCCATCAGGTACCCCTAGTTCTATCTTTCCTTAGCTAATTTCGATTTACGCCCAAATCGACCCATCGCCGACGACCCTTGATTCCGACCACCCTCATCCTCATTTCGATTATCGGATTTAACCATCACCTTCGCACTCCTCTCACACACCTTCTCCGCCCAACCATCCAACCCAGTTCGCAAAGGAACTGGGATTGGGGCTCCACCGCCGGCGCTTCGCCGGAGCTCCCCCATCTCGACGCACCGATCATCCCCACCACCGCTAACCGGGTCGAGGCACTTTGCCCTCGACCCAGGAGTGTGTTGCGTCGCTTTGCAGGTCAAGTCAAGCCCATCTGAGGGCTTGAACATTCAGGTGCAGCAACTCCACCTCTGTCGGTGTCGCCTGAGCTCTCCGGAGCCCCATTTGCATCATCAGAAGGGCTCGTCAGACGCGGGAGGCTCCGACGATCGTGTTCCACCTATCAGCGTCCCACGAGGAGGTCCACCGCGTGCTCACCGGACCAGAGAACCTCGCCGGTCATCAGTTCTTCCAGGACCCTCCACGACCGTCCGTTTACCTCCGTAGCTCTAGATCATGTGCGGACCGTCCGATTAGGGTTAAGAGGAGGCCTAGCAGCCACCATCCGATCAGACACGTGGCTTCCTCTTAGCCCTCCATCCAGTGAAGGGGATCCAGCACTTCTCGATCGTTGATCAGATACGTGGCGCGTCCCCAGCCGTTGGATTGTCGCCGAGGATCCCTTCGTTGAGGCGCTCCTGCTCCAAGACCGCACGATCTTCCACGTGGCGTCCATCCGGTCCTCGGATATAATAAGGGGTAATTTCACTTAGGGCCCTCTTCTAGTTTGTTTTAGTACTTAGTCCTGTAAATATTGAGTTCCGTTGTTTTTTTTGGACTTTTTGCATAGTGGACCTGGTAGTTTACTTTAATTGCACTTATACCCCTGTACATTGTGGGACACGTGCTTCGACACGTGATTTTCTTGGGATAATTGGATGTTTGGGCCTGATGTTTTGTGGTGTTCATAAATGAAAATATGTTTTTAGTATTTGCAGATATGCCCCTGTGATTGTTTTAATTGTGCATGTGCCAAATTTCTTAGGCTTTTTATACTTTTGTCCCTGGACTTTTAGTACGGGTTACTATTTAGTCCAGGGACTTAAGTTTTATCACAAGAAGGTCCCTGAGTGCCCAGGTCACGCGCTTGGCGCGTGAGATCTTGGAGATTTTGCACCGGACCCCCTGGATTTCTTGGATTGTTACTTTTAGGCCCTCAAAGTATATTTTCATTGCAACTAGGTCCCTGTGTACTGTGGGATCTTGGTTGTTTTAAATAAAATATCAAATTTACTCCAAATAAAGTGAAAATTTGATGTCTCCAGCCACTGCGTAGAATTTTTGCTAAATTTTGGGAAATTTTTGGAGTCCATTTATTATTTTTAAAAATTCAAAAAGCTTACTTTTTCTTACTGTCCAGATATAAAATTCACAAAAAAATGTTAGAACATCTTCAAAAATTACAAAAAAATTAGATTTAGTGTGTTTTTTTGTGTTTGATTTTCTGACCAAGTTTGGTCATTTTTGGACTTATAAAACTTATAAAAATTGAAAAAAAATCTTAAAAATCCATAAAATTCTAATAAATAGTTGAAAAATCTAAAAATAATAAATCCAGTGCTTAATTTTTCCTTGTATTTCATACTTTACAGGAAAATTACCTCCAAGCCATGAAACAACCATTTGGTATTTTTAAATGGTTGTAGAAGCCTGACTGGACAGTGTCTTTGGTTTTCTGCCTTGTTTCATTTTTATAAAATTTCCTAAAAATCACAAAAATAAAAATATTAACCAAAAACAATACAAAATAAAAAAACATAAAAATATTTTTGTTTGAATTTTTGGATTAATTTTGAGTGTTGAAATAATTGTGTGAAGTTGCTTGTTTCTCTTGTTTTCCTATTTTCTTTATTATTTAAAAATCCAAAAAAATCTCAAAATATTAAAAATCCACTAAAAATTGTTTGTTTATATTTTTTCCCTTTTATAGACTACTTCATAGGCCGCAAGGCCAATCCGTGCTCCTCGAGTTCGACCCTGGATGCTACACCATGTTAATCCCATAGCTAGGACTGCTAGTTGGCTTTCTCGTGTTTTATCTTTATTTGGTGGTCCGAATAATTTTTCTTGTTGAGCTCTGAGTCCCGAGTGACCGAGGTCACAACGACCTTAGTTATTCCTTTACCTTAGTCGTTAGGGCAGCTCATAAGAATGGCGTCGTTGCCGGGGAGCACGGCTTAGTAATCGTATTTGATTTTTCCGCGGTTTTATTTTTCACGGTTTTCTGTAAATAGTTTTGTATATATTTTATCTGACCTATTTATATATAATAATCTGGTATGTGACACTTTGTTTGTTTCCTTGCGAGGGCCCGAGGACCGAGGCGGCTTTCTTCAAAAGTCGAAGCAATCGCGGGAGTCGGAGGCGGCTCTCTTCTCTACAAAGCCGCAGGAGGACGTGAGGAGCGAGCAGGAGTGCGGGAGCCTCGGATTAGCCGTGGATTAGTTTAGAGTAGTTTAGATTTACTTTTCAGACCATTTATAATTTGTAATAATACAGGGACAGGATTGAGACACTTGGATTTGAGAGATTCTCGGGGTCTGTTTCGCCATGCACCGGTGTGCTCGGGGGACCCCTCGGCTTTACGCGGCTTTTTCGCGGTTTTGTTTCCTTTACTGCTTATTCGATTTCTCACGGTTTTTCGAGCCCCTGGCTTTAGGATTTTCTGCTTGATTGTGACGTAACTTATAGGATCCAAACACCCTAATACATTTGCCAGTTCCTATAGTTCGGTAATTGGACCTATAATAAAAGATTAATAAAATAGTTGATTCACTACCTTCAAGCCTACGCGCCGCGAGCCCACCCCGTCAAGCGCTACTCCTGAACTCGACCTGTCGAGAAGAGGAGGGGTGGGTCTAGACCGGACTCTCTGGATTGGAGGCTGGTGGTCAGCTAGTTGTTCTTTCGAGTAGAAATTGCTGCTTAGGGCTCGGTTTTCTGCCTGCACCATTTGAGTAGTTTATTTTCTGTCTTTCAATTCTGCGCGGATCATTTTCATGTAGATTGCTGGAGTTAGGTACGCATTTCTTACTCTGCATGCATCATTGATTTTTCGCGCATCGGCTTTTTCGACTTCTCCCCCTGTTTTAGATTAAAATAATCGGGAGAACCAAAAAATTCGTTAGGCGATTTGTTTGATTATTGAAAAATATCTAAAAAGAAAAACAATAAAATTTGGAACTGCTAACACTATCGACCTTAAAAGACACCTCACTTAAAAATTTGTCTTGGGGAGAGCAACCCCCTCATTGTTTGGTTTGCTTGTGCGAGAGAGTGTCCCCGCACACTAGGTAAAGCCCTCAGATATTCTTCTCGACTGATTACCGGCTATTTCTGTACGGGACAGTCGATTGAGAAAATATCGGGTAACCCAACAGGTCACGTAATCGCTCTGCTATGCTGACTGATCACCAAAATAAAATTGATAAGATAATTGACCGAGCCCTTACGGTCTTCAGCTCGTGTTACGTTGGTGAATCGGGGGTTTGCTTGTGATCATAGTTGTTACCAGATCTCATCCGCACTACTCGCCAGATCATGATGATGGGCAGGAGGTCTCTTAGGCAGCCTCTGGCTGCACCGCTTTTTAGCACTCTAGCCCACTCATCTAGGTCGGTTCGTGGGAGCTCAGACCCGCTCTCCGAATCCGAGTACGACTCCACCCTGTTCCCCCTCGATCCCCCTTCTTCTGAGACCGAGATACTAGTACCAGAGGAGAGACAGACAGATGATTTATCGGCACCAGAGTTTGGATGTTTTGATTTTGCAGAGACTATGGTCGGCAGTAGTGATGACCACACCACAGGTCCACGAGGAGATCAGACTTTTGTCTTAGACCAGGGTGCGATCAACTCCACCCTGATCGCCTCCCTAGACTCAGTTCAACAGCATTTGAGGGATCAGGGAGCATTCATGATAGAGATGAGGCACGAGCTTGAGCAGATGAGAGCCGACCGCGAGTAGCGCGGCCCAGGGGGAGGACTGGACGATGCGGCAGCAGCCGCAGCAGCCACCACCGCAGTAGGAGCAGCAGGACCTCCGAGACCGATGCGGGAGTTACACAACCCCGGATCGACGTTGACGCACCGTTGGGTGGTACTTCCAGCGATCGTAGGGGACTTTAAGTTCCCTCCGAACACCTTGCAGCTTCTTCCCTGGTTTCATGGGCTGGCTAATGAGGAGCCCCATCTCCACCTTCAGGAGTTTGAGATGATATGTTGCACTGTCCACGACCGTCAGGTGGACCAGGATACCATACGGATGATTGCCTTCCCCTTCTCCTTAGCAGATAGAGCAGCCACCTGGCTGAAGCACTTGGGAAAGTTCGTCTACACCTGGGAGCTGCTCCGCGTCGAGTACTTGCATAAGTACTATCCACTCGGGAGGACGAACACCGCTAGAGCCCTGATCAGCAACTTCTCCATGCTCCTTAATGAGCAGTTCCACGAGGCATGGGAGAGGTTCAGAGAGCTGACCGACAGATGCCCGCACCATGACATTTCCAAGCCGAACCTTGTTCAGAGCTTTTTCAGCGGGCTGACACCAGAGCTTCAGGGCTCGGTGAACGCTTCTTGTGGCAGGTCTTACTTCGCCAAGGATCACGATCAGGTCTGGGCCATCTACAAGGAGATGGCCGAGAATTATATGGTGATGTCCCAGACCCAATTGTATACACAGGGCAGACCCCAGCAGCCACAGACCGTGTAGTACCAGAGGATAGCACGGGTCGACGCCGGTCCATCCAGTTCATCAGCGGTAGCAGCAGCACAGGCCGAGTCCGCAGCCGCAGGCATGGGGATCATCAGCGAGATGTTGGATCGGATGGAGATTATTGAGAAGAAGCAGTGCCAGGGCATCACGCAGATGGAGCAGATGGCACAGACTCTGAGTGACCTGAAGACGCAGCTCATGTGTCTCCAGGAGGCACATACGGCTTCACAGCCTCGTCTCCAGGCATGAGGCGATTCGAGTAGCAACAGCAGCTCACCCCAACTCTCCAGCTCCCACCAGCACCCTAGACAGGTCCATCTTGTTCAGGCGGAGCCGTACCAGCAGTTGCAGCTCACCTACCAGACACCACCATCCACTGACACTCAGATGGTGGTATACCAGCCGGATTAGCCTCTGGTAGTACTCCCGTCAGCCCCTTACGATTCAGAGCCGTTGATGGATATCAATGGGATTTTGTACGATTGCCTCCAGCCCGGTATCCGACGAGACCATCCCGGATTCCGTTGGGCGGACGGAGGTGCCCAGCCCCAGCAGCAGCCATTAGGACAGGGTGGCCAGTACAGCCATCAGAGAGATCACCAGCAGTAGCAGCCCCAGCGTACCCACAGCACCAGCAGCAGCAGTCACAGCAGTATGGTCCTCGTCCCTACCAGCAGGGACAGTCTTGGAGGCATGAGCAGCCTCATCAGTAGCAGCAGCATCCACAGTCTTACACCTCTCACACACAGCAGCAGCAGCCTCACTTCCAGAGAGGCTACCCATCAGGTTCTCATGGGCCATCCTATGAGAACCCCGCCCTAGATGACATAGCCCGCCTCCTCACAGATCAACAGGCTACCTTTCGACGAGAGATGGATGAGTTCCGCCAGGAGATGCAGGACATTGTGAAAGGGAAGGCCGCCATCCCTGCCCAGATAGAGCCCAATCCGAACAACCTCAAGAGGAAGTCTGAGCAGGTAGTTTGTATTGAGTATGCCACTCCGAGTGATGTTCTTGGTGATATGTCTGTATATCTTTTTGATACTGACTTTGTCACACTTAGGAGCGGTAGGATGCCAGCAGGCGGCGACTCGTCTGAGCGACACCCTAAGGATACATCCAGAGCGCCAGGTGAGGAGGAGAGCGATACTGAGGCCGCTAGAGATGATGATGGTGGTACTGATGCCACCACGGATGCTGATCCCACCGGCGGTACTGATGTTGTCGTTTCACCAGTTGGAGGAGGTGGTACTGAGGCTACCCATGTTGTCGAGCCAGAGCGTGGTACTTAGGTTGCCCGTCTACTAGCCGATGGTGGTGCTGATGCCACCGGTTCTTCTAAGATTCCTGTTTTTTTTCCTGTTACTGATGTATCTCGGAACACTTCTGTGAATAAAGGAAAGGGTTTATTTTCTTTTGGTCCCACTGTGGTGCATGATGTATGTGTGGATCCGGCCGCCGAGCCGTCTAGACCCTCTCCTAGTCCTTCATCTGAGAAGGACCCTGTGATCCCCTTCCCTAGAGCCCTTTAGAAGGGGAAGGGGAAGAAAAATGAAAATACAAAAAAAGGCAGCGAGAAGAGTTCAGCCAGCAGATGATAGACCGTTTCCATATTCAGCTGACTCTTCAGGAGGCTTTGCAGCACATCCCCCTACTCCAGCGTTCACTTAGAGACGGGACCACAATCAGGAGGAAGAGGAGGAACCACCATTCAGAGACTCATGTGCTGACGAGAGCCACTTGTTTCGCGATCTAGAACCGTCTGCCGGCCAAGAGGCCAGATTCAGGAGCCCCTTATGTCAGATGCCATATCAGTGAGCAAAGGTTCGATCGTACTCTATTAGACAGCGGATCCTCGATCAACCTACTTCCAGCAGCCCTTCTCGACTGCTTCGAGTTGGACAATCTACGATAGAGCAGGACAGTCCTTCAGTTTGTTGATAGATCTGTCAAGAGGCCGAAGGGGTTGCTGAGGGACGTTGTCGTCACAATTCAGGGCCTGCAATTCCCCGTGGACTTCGTAGTGTTGGACATGGAGATCCCTGAGTCAGTGACCAGTACCCCCATCATTCTAGGTCGCCCGTTCTTGGCCACAGCCAAGGTAGTGACCGACCATGATAGCGGAAAGGTATACTTTCGCGTCGAGGGCAAGAGTATACAAATAGAGACGGTCAAGGACATCAGAGTCATAGACAGAGCATGCTCAGAGACTACTTCCGATACAGAGCAGATGACAGATGTCGGGCAAGACATCCACCAGGACTGCGACTTTGTGATTACAGATGATGAGGCAGTATGGGCAGATCCAGATGTACAGGCCATCCTCTCACCTTCAGAGTCCGCTGATGCAGAGATGCCAGCAGAGGAGAGCTTGGAGAGCTCATTCCTGGTCCAGGATACTTTTGAGGTAGAAGAGCCGGTTCTTGACCGCGAGACTGATTTTTGTGATGATGGTGGTACTGAGGCCACCGTGGAAGATACAGATCCCTCGGAGTCAGATTTTGATTGGGCAGATTTTGATGATTACATACCAGATCTGACTTCCATTGAGCCTGCAGCTAGGGAGGAGGTAGATGCCGAGCAGAGCAGAGACAGTCCATTAGGGCAGCCTTCTCCTGATTTAGAGAGTGACAGAGAGTTTCAGTTCTCACATGCGGATTTGGCAGCCTTCATGGAGAGTTTTCAGAGGCCAGATCCATCAGCACCCAGTTGTCCAGAGCTGAAGCCACTTCCTACGTCGCTGAAGTATAGGTTCCTTGCGGATGAGCATGAGATGTACGCAGTCATTATCTCTGTCGGTTTGACTGGAGAGAAAGAAGCTCGTTTGATGGGGGTTCTTGAAAAGAACCGCAAGGCGATAGGATGGAGCGTAGCAGATCTCCAGGGGATAAGTCTGGCCCTGTGCTCCCACCATATTTATCTCAAGGATGAGGCGAAGCCGTCGCGTGAATTCCAGCAGCGGCTAAACCCGAATCTGAGAGAGGTTGTCATGAAGGAAATTTCAAAGTAGTGGAGCGCCGATTTTATCTACCCCATCTCCAACTCCAAGTGGGTCAGCCCTTTGCATGTGGTGCCCAAGAAGATGGGCATCACTACAGTGGTCAGCGAGTCTGGAGAGGAGATTGCTACACGAGTACCCACTTCTTGGAGGGTCTGCATTGATTACAAGAGACTCAACCAGGCCACCAAGAAGGATCATTTCCCCCTGCCCTTTATAGATCAGATCAATGAGAGAATGGTAGGGAAGAGCAACTATTGTTTTCTGGATGGGAACTCAGGCTATAACCAGGTGGCCATCGCTCCCGAGGACCAGGACAAGACTACCTTTACCTGTCCCTTCGGCACATACGCCTTCCGACGCATGCCATTTGGGCTATGCAATGCCCCTGCGATTTTTCAAAGATGCATGTTGTCGATCTTTTCGGACATGGTAGGGGAGTTCTTGGAGGTCTTCACGGATGATTTCTCGGTTTACGACGACGTATTCGACTCCTGTCTTGACTGCCTAGACCGAGTACTTCAGCGATGTATAGAGGTTCACCTTGTGCTATCTTGGGAGAAGTGTCACATCATGGTGACTCAAGGGACGGTGCTTGGTCATATCATCTCCAACA
Source organism: Ottelia alismoides (assembly GCA_037367405.1). Taxonomy (NCBI): domain Eukaryota; kingdom Viridiplantae; phylum Streptophyta; class Magnoliopsida; order Alismatales; family Hydrocharitaceae; genus Ottelia; species Ottelia alismoides. The sequence goes on from JAZKJV010003596.1 coordinate 134,736, forward strand.
GGGGCATGGAGGTTGATCCGACCAAGGTAGATGTCATTAGAAAACTCGCACCGCCGTCCAATTTGCGGCAGTTACGGTCATTCCTGGGGCACGTCGGTTTCTACTGACGATTCATTCTTGACTTTAGTAGGATTGCCCGGCTGTTGACTGACCTGCTGACGTGAGACACCGAGTTCCATGTCAATGACAAGTGTCTTTCATCTTTCGAGACTCTCAAGAGATGTGTTGTTGAGGCTCCTGTTCTTCCGCCATCTGATTGGTCTCTCCCATTCGAGATCATGACGGATGCCTCCGATTTTGCCATGGGGGCCGTGCTAGGACAGAGGAGGGATGGAGTCCCATTTGCTATCCACTACGCTAGCCGCACATTGGATTCCACGCAGCGGAACTACACAGTCACAGAGAAGGAGATGCTAGCCGTAGTCTTCGCCCTAGATAAGTTCAGATCGTACATTATTGGATCTAGAGTGACCCTGTACACAGATCATACCACCATCAGGTACCTCATGGCAAAGAACGATGCCAAGTCCAGACTTACTAGATGGATCCTTCTACTCCAGGAGTTTGACATAGAGATTAAGGATAAGCCTGGAGTCAAGAATGTGGTGGCGGATCATCTCTCCCGATTAGAGCATCTTGAGGATTCTGACTTGATTGACCCTATTTGTGAGACCTTCCCAGATGAGGCGATCCTTGCTATCGCCTCTCTTTCATGGTATGCCGATATTGTGAACTTTCTTGTTGCTAAGAAAGTTCCACAAGATTGGCCCAAGCAGAGGCTTGAGACCTTCCTCGCGAAGGCCAAGTTTTACCATTGGGAGGATCCCATCCTTTACCATGAAGGAGGGGATAGCGTCTGGCGTAGGTGCATTCCTCAGGAGGAGCACCACAACGTCCTCACTTACTGCTACAAGCTTGAGGCAGGAGGACATCACTTTGGGAGGAGAATGGCACAGAAAGTGCTCCAATCCGTCCTATGGTGGCCTACTCTCTTCAAGGACTCTGATGAGTTCGTGAAGAGATGTACTGACTGTTAGAGGATGGGCACTTGTGGACAACGTGATATGATGCCGATGTAGCCCATTCACTTCTGTGAGGTTTTTGACGCATGGAGCATCGATTTCATGGGTCCATTCCCTAAGAGTCAGGGATTTGAGTACATTCTGTTGGTCGTCGATTATGTGAGTCGTTGGGTTGAGGACATCCCCGCCCGAACCGCTGATGCCAGGACAGTCTGCAGATTTTTAAGGAAGCACATCATTACACGGTTCGGGGTACCTCGAGTATTGATATCTAATGGGGGGTCTCATTTCATCAACGACTAGATGAAGGCCCTTGCAAGAGAGTTCGGCATAGACCATCGAGTTGCCACTCCATACCATCCACAGACGAATGGTCTAGCCGAGGTGTCGAACAGGGAGATCAAGACTATATTGCAAAAAGTCGTCCGCCCTGACCGAAAGGATTGGTCACAGCTTTTGGACTCGGTCTTGTGGGCGTATAGGACGTCTTTCAAGACACCTTTGGGCACATCTCCCTTTCGCCTCGTATATGGCAAGCCGTGCCACTTAACGGTTGAGTTGAGGCACATGTCACTTTGGGCAGTTACAGATATTCTTTTGGATCCAGATAGTGTAGGAGACCAGAGGAGGGCAGACTTAGCAGCCTTGGAGGAGCTTCATGATACCGCCTTCTCAAACAGCCTACAGAATAAGGAGAGAGTGAAGGAGTGGCATGATTCTCATATCAGCCACAAGCATTTTGAGCCTGGACAGAGAGTATGGCTGTTTAATGCTAGGCTTCGTCTATTTCCAGAGAGGCTACAGAGCAAATGGAAGGGACCTTATCTTGTGAGAAAGGTACACGACAACGGGAGCATTGATATATCTGAGTTGTCTTCTGAGAGTACCTTTCGAGTGAACGTCCAACGGCTCAAGCCATTTCTAGATCATGAGTCGCGGGTTGTTGATGTTGCCCCTATTCACTTTGCGTGAGATGTGGTCTCTTATCTCAGATCTATTGCATCTCACCCCTGATTATCACTGTTCTTCTGACCTGTATAGATCCAGTTGTCCATATCACTCTATTCTTTAGTCCCACATCCCTTTTCTCATCTTATGATTATGGTATACTTAGGGTGTACTTTACCCTAAGTATAGGGGGGATGTAGGACCTTCGGGTATTCTTTTGATTCTTTCTACCCCTATTTTGCTGCATATACTTAGGGATATTTTACCCTAAGTATGGGGGGGTAGGCTCTGTACATCCTTCACTCGGATTTCCCTTCATGTACAGCTTGCTATACTTAGGATTACTTGATCCTAAGTATAGGGGGAAAACACTGAGTTCTCCTCATTCTATTATTTCATTCATCTCTGTATCCAGCCATTCCTTTTCACTTCCATATAGTAAGCACGAGTTATGTCTTCTTCATCGCTCTTGATCACTCTGAGGACATCGTTCGAGCTAAGTATAGGGGGTGTGTATATATTTCATATATACTTTAGCCATAACTCATACTCTGTGTGAGTGTGTGAATAAATAAAAATGCCTAAAAAAACTCATAAAAAATTAAAATTTTCTCCTTCTACATAAAATTCATCTTGCACATACCTATTGTTTAACCCAAAAAGTCGGTGATCTTAAGTTCCACACAAGGCGGGAACTCAGTCGCTGAATCGACCACACGAAATTCGGATTAAAACAACAATTAACCCACAACAGATAAATCAAGCAATGAAAGTAAATGTGCGGAGTTAAAATTTATTATAACTCTACAACAAGATGTGTATAGGTGCAAGTATGTGTAGAGGTCGAACACAGGGAGCAGACAGGTAGAACGGGGCAAAATTGCTCAAAAGTGTAATTGTGATCAAGTTGTCTACTTAAGCTATTTTTGTGGGTTTTTAATTTTATATTTTTTTATTTTATTTTTAATTTTGTATTTTTGTATTTTGATTTTTAATTTACTGATTTTATATTTTCTTTTTATATTTTATATTTTTTATTTTCTTTTTCAATATTGGAAAATAAAGACAATGTAATAAAAGACAAGACAAAATATGTATAAAAATATGCAAAAATATCCAAAAATTCAGAAATAAAATCTTTTTGATATTTTTAGGATTTATTACTGTTTTTGTGATTTTTGGGGATTTTTCAAGGTGTTTTTGGTATTTTTAAATACTGAAATAAGAGAAAACAGTGACAAAGTTGCTGGCTGGGGGTAAAACTGGAATACAAAATAACAAACGGCAACTAAAAATTTTCAAACTATATTTAAAATAAATAGGATAAAATCTAGAACAAACAGGAACTGAGTTTGCTATTTTTGGAGTTTTCTACAATTTTATAGATTTTTTTGAAGTTTTAGAGTGTTTTTATGTTTTTAGTGTTTCTCTTTTGAGATTTTTAGTGATTTTTGGACTGACACTAAAATATGGTAAAATAGACACTAGGGAATTTTTGTGGAATTTTTCGAGAGGTTTTAATATTATTTTGGCATTTTCTAAACTAGACAGTAGAGAAAAAGCATGTTTTTGATTTTTAATAAATATAAAAATGCAATAATTATGGAAAATAAAAATATGATGATGAACTACTATGCAACAGGGATCTAAACTGATTTTTGGGGATTTTTTTGGGTTTTTATCGATGCATGCAAAAATTAGGGCAACAAAGGGAAACTACATGCAGGCCAGGGGCTTTAATGTAAATATGGCAAAGTTGGGGACTGGCACGCAAATGTTCCAAAAAATATGAACATAATCAAAAAGTCTCTGGGCCAAATCACAAAACTAAAAGGTGCAAGGGCTTGATTGTAAAAGTCACAGGTCACACGTGTTGTACACGCGCCTGTCAAGGATACGAGTGTAATATGCAAAAACGTAGAGGACAGAAAAGCAAAAGTTCCGCAAAATTTACTACTGATATAAAAAACTCCTGTACTAAACACCAATCACCAAAGTAGCAGGGGCCTTGTCCGCAAAATAGCCACGCGCACGTGCTCGCGCACGTGCGCCTAGCTGGCAAGGGCGAGTATCGAATATTCAAAATCTCTGGGACATGATATGCAAATATAACAATATTTTAAACGTGCAGAGGAAAGCTTGAAGAGTCTTCGTTAAATACAAAAACAAAGCTAGGCTAATGTTGCAAAATACCTAGAATAAGGGGGCGGATCGGACGGCTGCTCTTCTTCACTAACACACGTGTCACGCCCACGGCCCGCGATACCCCTTCGTTTCCTACGGCCACGATTAGATCCCGAAGCTTCAATCTAACGGCTGGATGCTCCCGTAGATCGGTCGCCTGCTGTAACTCGTGATGAACACGCCCAGATCGACGGTGGAAAGATGCTGACGAAGAACACCGAAGAATGCTGCGGTGGGCGAACTTCCCTGGCCGCGCAGCGCCTTCTCCGCGGCGTTTGGAGCTCCAAAACGGCCTGGCGTGATTCCTGGAAGCTCCCTCTAGCACGTGGCGATGTCAAAATGGCGGGGGAGACGCCGGTTCGCCGCCACGATGTGGGTGGACTGGGACAACTCCAGGTGCCTTGGCTCCCACAAAATCGAACCCAGATGGGTTCCTTCGGCCCTGGGACCTGCAAAGAAAGCGCAATAACGACAGTAAAAGGTCCTACGGTCTTATTGGTGGAGACGCGAGGGAGATAAGGCGGGAAATGGTGGAAGGCGGAGCAGAACTCCGGCGAGGATATGCGGATGGAATTGAAGCATAAAACACTGATCAAATCACGCCATGCAGTTATAGATTGACAACCTAATCCTACGGGTGGTAAAAAAACGAAGAAAATAGAATAAAAACACCTCGACTGGCTGGGAAAACCATGAGATAGGACCGCCGGGAGCCGAGCTCCGGCGATGGTTGGAACCAGCCCTCCACTGCTCGCCGCCGCACCTAGCTTGGCCGGAGGAGAAGCTGTCACCTTCTCCGGTCCAGGGCGCAAGTAAAGGGGACAAAACAAGTCAGGAATGGGTTTCAAAAGCCAAATGGAGGACTGGGTGGTGTTTTAAAAATATGGTCGAGGAGCTCTCTTCGAGGCGCGATCACGGGTGGCACAACGACCCAAAGGTCGAAAAATTCCTCTAGCGTGAAAGAGCTTTGAGCAAGGATCGAAAGTCGTGAAGACGACGACCTCAAAAAACGCAAGACCCGTCCATGAAAAATCCGCAAAGATTGGCCAAAGTCATTCTGACATGCTGACAGAGGATGGTCAGACAGTTGACCGTGGTCAACTGTCCGGACCACCTGGTTGGTCCACGTGGACCAACCAGGGAAAAACCTCTAAAAAATCATTTAAAAATAGTAAATAATATTATTTTATTTAGGTTATAAAATAAAAAGTGTTTATAAATTTATGTAGTATTTTATTATTATTTTCAATTATTTTTATGAGGTATATTTTTACAAGTTGCTTTTATACCCTTATATAGGTATAATACCTACATATTGCATCTTTTTATTTTTATTTTGTATATTTTAATTTTATTATTTTTGTTTCTTATTTTGTAAAATTATAAAATACTTTTATACACATAAATTTATTTTTATTTTATTTTTCAGATATGTTTTGTATGTTAAATAAAATATGAATATGTGTTGTATAGGTATGTATATAAGTATTGTATCTATGTATTGTGTATACATGTATTTTATTTTATATTTTATTTAGGTTTTTATTCCAATTTTAATGTACATAATTATTATAAGTATTAATTACAACATTATAAAAATATAAAATTATAAAAATAATAAATAAATAATAAATTGAATATTTTATTCGGTACAATGTACAATGTGGATCCAAAACTCAACTTTCAAACCGTAGCACCGTCAAATGCGAAACCACCACCATTGGATAGATTATTTTATTCTATATACAATTAAAGGTGAGTATGCTGCATTTGGAGTTGTCAGTTGTGAGATACGGGTCTGGGAAGTTGGGATTCTGGATTCTTATTCAGAACATAACTTTTTATCTGTACATTATTTTTCTATGATATCAATTTTGTATTTTTATTTATTAAATTATCTACAATTTCATGTACAAAGTTTCTTTATTTGAAGTATAAAAAGTGGAACCAAAAATAGGTCCCAAAATGAATAAAGAATGAATAGAAAGTATAGGTACTAATATGTATTTTGGCCCTTATCTCCCCCTACTTTATTCCTTGTCGACCTATTCATCAAGATGCCTAGGTCTCGGGGTTTCGGGTCATAAAATATTTACAATATTTTATTCTTTTTCTTTTCTTTTCTTTATTCTATAAGTTTGGCATTAAAAACCGTATTTTATACAGTATTTACACACATATGCATAGACGCTAAAATGCATGAATTAGGCCTATTTACACGCATTTACTAGGGTTTTTCAGGCCAAAATGATAGAATAAAGATGATGAAACGTAGCTTCATCATCCCCCTATACTTTACCTTTGCTAGTCCGTAGCAAACACTTATGCAATAAGTGCAAAAAGAAAAAGAAAGAAAAGAAAAAGTAGAACTTGGATTTTATTTGATTGTCAAACTTGTCTTCACAAAATCAGAGTTTGGAGCTTAAGTCGGACCTTAGGAATTTTAGTGCGGTCGGAACCTTAATGAGAACCAACTTTGTAATCCAACAGCCTTTGAGAATCCCAAAACTCTGCTCAAGTCTCCTCAATAGCCAGGTCAGAAATACTTCAACTCATACGCAAACTCTTACGACTATGAGTCTAACTCGTACAGTGTAAGTGATATGTAGCTCCCCACCTCAGAAGTAACAAAGAAACAACCTCCCCCAACCTGGTAACTCTAATGCCTCGGTCTAGCAACTCTTTCCTCGAGAAGTGGGGTATTCCCTTCTAAGTTCAAGTGCAACCGGCTCAAGAAGAGGGGGAATAAGAGGTATAGACTTTTGGGAGCTCAACCAGTGTAGCTAAGTCTCTCGCTGCAAGCTTCATGAGATGTAACATGGATACAATAAGCTTTTGCTTTATTGGACTATATACACTCCGGTGGGGTTATTAAATTTTCAATCCGACCCACCACTTTTTTGGAGTTCTTTTTTTTCTCTTCTTCTTTTTTTCCTTTTTTTTCATTTTTCATCATTTTTTTAATTGCATCTGTACAACATATCTACATGGTGCAGCATATATACAAGAAATTTTCCTCTTGAGCCAGTAGACTATCCCTCTTTTGAAGCTTTATTGCAACCCACGGCTTCTGTCTTTAGCCTTCATCACCACTAGACCAAGTTGAGGTGCACTTCCTTTACTAGAAGAAGAAGAGAGGTTCCGCCTAGAAGTACTACCCTCATATGCTACCCCAAGCCAAAGGAAACTGCCTCCTCACCACCTCATCCGTGGAGAGCTATGTGAAAGATGTAGGTGTCCAAGTTAGGTCATTATCAACAAGAGTCGTGCGTGTGCTCTGAAATACTCTACTTAGACAGTCAAGAATCCATTGAACCAAGTCCCGTGATCCTCAAAGAATTAAGTCAACTAGACCTGAAGTACCTCAAACCCAGTTCCTATAAAGTTCCTGTTATTAGGTAGATTTTAAGGTCCAATCAAGCTCCAATCTCCGGATTTTACTTAGACTTGTTCAACTATCAAACTCAATCCGAAAAATGCTCATGCCATGCAATGCTATGCAGAAAATATTTTTGTGATGCAATTTTCAAAGATTTTGAACTTTTTATGGATTTTTGAAAAGATAATGATGATGCATGCAGATGCATTTTTTTGTCTTTTTCTAAAAGATTTTTCAAATGTTTTTGGATTTTAATTTTGCAAATGTTTTTGGGCTTTTTGAAAACAAAAAGATTTTGGTTGAAAAATAGGTTAAAATATGTACACGGGAGTGCTTCTTATATATACAAGAAGTGGATTTTAAGGATTTACAAGGGTAAGTGATCAATTTTATAAGTACATGTATATAGTGGATTTTGGTGTGATGTAAATATTCCTCAAACTTATTTGACACAAGCTTTTCACACGATTTTTGAAAACTATAGTCCAAAATAATTTTTACAAACATGTACACACATTTGAAAATCATTTTGCAAAGGCTTTCGAAACAGTATAGATAGATTTTTCAAAATATTTTTGCAACCATTTTTCAAGCCATTTGCAAATCATTTTTTCAAACATTTTATTTCACACAAAGAAAAGAAATTTTACAAACCACACATTTTTACACAGGTTGAAAACATGTAACAAAATATTTTCAAAATAGTTTTTCAATAAATGTTCACAAAGATTTTCAAACTATTTTTCAAACATTTTGCAAAAAACATTTTCACCCGATTTATTAATCAGTAAATACAAAAAAGAATTTGAGGAAAAAAACATCTTTTTATTAAAGAATTTGTAATGAATTTTAATGAATTATTAGCCATATTTATACGGAAGTACGAGTTATGGCTAAAGTATATACGTAGTATATACGACCCCCCTATACTTAACTTGAGCTATGTCCTCATAGATCAGAAAGAAAAGAGAAGACATAACTCGTACTGGGTATAGGAAAATCTAAAGAATAAATGAATAAGAGATGAACAAAAGAATGAGAAGTTGACCGTCCCCCCTATACTTAGGATCAAATAATCCTAAGTATAACAGACTGTATACAAAGCAGGGAGGGTCAAGGGTGGGAATGAACAGATCATACTCAAATTGTCTCCCCCTATACTTAGGGTAAGATATCCCTAAGTATAGACAAGAAGAGGAGACAATGGAGAGGATCGAGAAGAATAGAATCAACTCGGGGTGCACACCCCCCTATACTTAGGACAAAGTACATCCTAAGTATGGAAAACTGTCTACAAGGGCGGCACCTTTTTGATAGATAGAGAAAATAGAAGAGGAAAAGAATAAAAGAAGAAAAGAAGAAAAGAGATGAAGATAGAAGAAGAGATTGTGAGGATGTACGCATCGCTCCCCCTATGCTTAGGGTGAAAGAAGCCCTAAGTATAGGAAACGACAGGAGTGATGACACGAAACGATGAAAGAACACTCGGTTCGTCCACCCCCCTATACTTAGGACAAAGTACGTCCTAAATAAGGCAAACACAAGAATGGGTGGATGAGCAAAACGGTAGAGAGAACAGAGGCACACAAAAGTGAATATACAACAGAGATGGATGTACACGTGATCAAGATGGTTGAAAGCGAACCTTCTTGCAGGACCGCTGAGGAATGGATCTGGTATGATGCAGGTCGACATCGGGGTCCACAATGGACGGAAGCCAATCATGGTCGACAGAGTGAAGATCCTCAGGGGCCCTAGGGTGTAAAGGCACAGACGTGTGAGTGGAAGAAGTACGGCTAGGTCCGGCCTTAGGAGTCTCGCTGATATCAAAGTGGAATGGGGCGAACTCATCGTCATCACAAGCAGTGTACTCGGAGCCGTCCCTACGAGGTGTCATCCGTGTCAAAACCAAAAGGAACGAACTCATCGGTGGAAGTAGTCGAACTCTGTTCGTCCTCTATAATCTCAACCGGATCATCTTTCTCATCAAAAGGCCCGAATTCCCGAATAAAAGCAATCAAATCAAATTCGGCCTTTGGCTCATCAGTATCTCTGTGGACAGGAGCGGACTCATCAGTGGAAGTAGTCAGAGCATGTCCGTCCTGTATAGTCTCTAAATCCGCCCTCCGCTCAATGGTGTCAATCGTGTAGGTCCCGCGGATGTCATCAACACATCGCCAATCACAGGAAGCGGAAACACCAAGGTCTATGCTTTCCGAGCTTTCCTCCTTGGAGAGGAATTCTCGGGTCTCATCATCGGTCATGAAGAAGGTCTCTCTGATATCCTCATATAGATCATAGTCCTCGGGGTCAGCCAAGATAGGTGTGGTCACATCAGGTGCAGGTCTCTGGTCGGTAGTGGGTGCGGTGATCAACACTTCGCTCTCGTCAGCAGGACGGAAGCGAATCTCTCCTGATCCATAATCAATAACGACCCTTGCAGAGGCGAGGAATGGTCGTCCCAGGATGATTGGAGAGTGCTCCCCTGTGGAGGTCTCCATGGGCAACACGACAAAGTCAACATGATGGCCCGTGCCCTGAATAGAAATGACGACGTTTTCAAGGATACCCTTCGGCCTCTTTATTGATCCATCAGCAAACTGAACGATCATCCTGGTCTTCTTGAGAGGCCCTAAGTGAAGAGACTGTACCAACGAGAATGGTATAATGCTAATCGAAGCACCGTCGTCGAGGAGAGTGTGATCACATGTGTGGTCAGAGATGGTGCAGCTAATGAAAGGTGTGGCAGTGTTTCTCTTCTTAGGAATGGGACGGTGTGTGATGGCGTGGGCAGTGGCCATGGTCAAAATATGACGCTCAGATCTGCTCCTCCGCTTTCTCTTCATGGGAAGAGGAGCAGATAAATCAGTCATGGCCTGCTGAAGTGGGGCACAGATAATCTCATGTATGGTGGCCACCACTTCGGGTTCAGTCAACATTTTTTTGAATTTTTGCACTTCCTCCATACAAGGGAGGAAGTCAAAATCCTCATATACACGAGGCATGCCAAGAGCAGTCTGTACAACGGCATCCTCGGGGTAACAGGTGGGACCGGGTATGAAAGGTTGTGTGGTCAAATGGTCTGGCAAGTGGATGCTCTCCTCACACTCTGACTCGATCATGTGTCTCCCGAAATCTTTTTGTGTTTTTAAATTTTTCTCATTTTTTTGTGTTTTGGGCGATTGCAAGCTCTCATGGTCGTCCTCAAATGAATCCGTATCCTCAAAGAATGGAGCGACATTCTGGTTCTTATTTAAAATAGTAAGATCAGTGATCCTCGAATTCATATGCTCCATCATCTGATTCAAGGTCTCAAGTGTGGAGATCATGAAAGGTGACTCCAAAATCTCAGGACCGGGTGAGTCGAATGTGGGCGGTGGGTGTGGACAAAAATCACATTCCAGATCAGGATACTCGATGAAGAGTGGATTGTGGAAATGTGAGGGTGATGATGGTGGAAATGGTTGGTGGAAGTCGAAGTCCGAATCCTGAAATAGTGGGTTGGTCGGATATGTACAAAAATCAGGAGCAAAGTCCTCCTGGCAAAAAAGAGGTGGACCGGCTGGAGTGAACGAGGGATCCGCAAAGTCCGGATAAAATACGCTCCAGGGGTCCATCTCTGAAACAAAAGACAATGATCGGGAGAGCACGATGGTCAAGTCAAGAGAAGTGGAGAAAAGGTGCAAATGCACAGAGACGATCTGGAATGCACACAACAGTCACAGACAAAAATAAAAACAAGACAAACCCTCAATTCACCTACTCAACTCGGTAGAGACCACAAGAGCGGTCTTTTTATCTTGTCTGTTTTAGAGTTAGGTGAGAAGTCCAAAAGTTACACAAACACTTAGGGGCTCAATGGGATTTGGGCACTAATCCTTAGTGTGTGCGCGAGCAAGTAAAACGAAGACAATGAGGGGATTACTTGCCCCAAGACAAATTTTTCTTTTTGGTGGTTTTTAGGGTCAAGTAATATTAACAGTTCCAATTTTATTAGTTATCACTTTTTTTTGAATTTTTAATAAGAAATGCACGACCCTATCGAGGAGTCAATTTTACTTAGCACCTAGGTGATCAAAATCAGAGATAGAGAGTCGGAAAAGCAATGCAAGCGGCAAAATGATGATGTATGCTAAAGCGTAAATGCTCACCTTGCCTCCAACACTCTACATGCAAGGATGCTCAACAGAATTGAAACCTAACTATATGCAAATGCAAGCCGATGAAATCGCCCTAAGTTTCAGAAATTGCTATTAACGTGAAGCACCACAAGTCGGCCACATATCTATAACCTAAGAGTCCGGTCTTGGCTTACCCCTCCTCTTCTCGACACACTCGAGTTCAGGAGTAGCGCTTGATGGGGCTCGCTCACGGCACACGGGTTAAAAGATGATGACACGACTGTTTAAATTTGACTAAGTCCAAATGCGGCTATAGGTACATGTAAGATATATTAGGTGTTTGGCCTTAATCTATCGCAAGCAATCCTAAAACTAGGGGCTCAATCACACAAAATAAGAAAACAAAACCGAGAAAACAAAGGGAAAAAGATGCGATGAAAACCGTAAAATCCGCGGTGAGCCCCCAAGTGTACAAACACTTGGAAATTGGGCCCGAAAGTCCAAGAGTCCGAGGGTACCTGTATTATTACAAATAGAGTCTCTCTCTCACTGAATTACACAATTAAATAATGCACAAAAAATGCTCAAAAAATGTGCTTGTCTTCTCAAATCCTCCAAGCCTTCTTTGATGCTAGGTCGGCAAGCTGACGCCGGCTTCACGTGGGTGCGTAGGCTGATGAATACGCATTCATCACTCTTTATTCTGATATTTTAGCTACAAAAACCTTTGCAAAAGCATGTAGATATATGTAAATACAAATAATTACCAAAAGCATGCATTGTGTAAAAACCTATAATTAGCATGTTTTTGTGCAAAAATAAAAGAATAAAGATTAAAAAGAAAAAGAGGGAAATATTTAGAATAAATATTGAGCATCCTAACCCAAGGGAGGGCTCAGCATGGGCCTGACCGCATAAAAGCCAAAGTAGAGGGAGATAGGAGCTCGTGTGTAAATATTTGTGTAAATACATAAAACTATATTTTCCTCACCCAAAAATATGCTTGTAAATATTTTTACATATTTATAAAAGATCAAAACAAAATAAAAAGTTAAAAATCAAAAAGAACAAAACACCCTTTCACCATGTACATAGACCATGCTCCTACATTGACTTAACCTTATAAATAAATAAAGTTACTTTCAAAACTTTTTGTAGATATTCTATGTTATGTATTGTAAATAAATAAAATAAGAAGAATCAAAACAAAAATCCAATAAAAATTACAAAATTAAAAATATAAGAATACATTGTACATATACTATGTATATAGATGTACATATCTATTTATTTTACCAATATATATATATAATAAAAATAAAGTAAAAACACCCTTTTATTCCTTACTTCATAATGTAAATAAATAAAATATAAAATAGGAATAAAATATAAAAATAATAATTAAAAATCAAAAATCATAAGCCTATACATTGTATATACCTATATCTAGTACATATTATGTATATAGCTTATTTTTATTTCCAAAAATTAATTAAAAATCACCAAAAAAAAGAAAAAAAATAAAAGAAAAATATTTCATGTTGAGAGTTTTTGCAGAATCGGCCCCTAGCTACCCCAATTTGTCACCTCAAGATCCAGCCACGTGGCCTGATTTCATTGGGTCCCGGGGATGTTGACCGCCCGGTCAACTGGCCCCCCCAGAACCACTTCTCTTGGGTTTGGGCGCCCGACCCGAGTTCCCTGATTTTTAGCGCCTAAACCCGATTGCGTCTCACCTAAACCCCGGGTCAGATCCATGCACGACATGTTCGCCACCCTCGCCGGAGCCTTAGCCTCGGGATCCGCGCTCCAGATTGCCCTACCCGCGCGCCTCTTTTCGGACCCTCCATGGTATATATTTCGAGCTCCGCCGCTTTCAATCGGCATCTTTGGCCATTTGCTTCATTCTCCAGTGAGCTCCAGAGAGAGAGAGAGAGGTGACAGCTCGCGCCTCGACCTATTGCAGCGAGGAGAGGAGGCGAAAACCATCGATCCGGCGAGACCACCGCCGCAGCTCCGCCGCCTGAGCGAGCTCCGAGCCTCGGGCCGAGACGACACTTGAGGCTACGACCGGGAGCTTCCCCAGCTCCAGCACAGTCTCTTCGACCACTCAGGTAGTCCCTTAGCTCCACCTTTCCGTTCAATTTCCATTTTCCCCCAATTCATATTGCCGTCGTATTCCCCCGATTCACTCCGGTTCCGACCGATACCCGACCATCGGACCCGACCATCACCTCCGCCTTCCCTTGCCGCACCTTCTGCACCCACTCGCACAACCCAGCTCGCACAGGAGCTGGGTACCGGGCTCCACCGTCTTCCACCTTCGCCGGAGCCCGTCGCCCCGACGCACCGTTCACCTTCACGCCGCCTAACCGGGTCGAGGCACTTTGCCCTCGACCCGCGAAGTTTCTGAGCTGTTTTGCAGGACCAGCAGAGGCCATCTGAGGCCTCTCGACATCTAGCCAGGAGCTTCAGCTCCGCCACCCTCGTCGCAGCTCATCCGAGCTCCGTTTGGGCATCGGAGACCCACAGCAGCTGCGCATCTTCACGTCGGAGCTTCTCCGATCTTCAGGCGCAGCAGAGGAGGCCGGAGGCGCCTTCACGAGGCCGGCGAAGTTCGCCGGCTACCAGTTCCTCCAGATCCTTCGTCCACCGTTAGATCGACCTCGACGCTCCAGTTTAGATCTCGTCCGTTCATCCACAGAGCAGCACTGACCATCGGATCTCCTAGGAGTCGATCTTCACCATTGAGCAACGAGGTTAAGCCACGACGCATCTCAGCCATCCGATCAAGCACGTGGCTGCACCTCGTCCATCCGATCCGAGCGAGTCCTCCTTCACAGACCAACGTTGCAGCACCACCGTCTGATCTTCCACGTGGACGCATGCCCGCCGTCGGATCGACTCGAGGGTTCCCCTTTGGTGTGCGGCGCGTCGTCTCAGCCGTTTGATCTGCCACGCGTCGTGCATCCGTCCCTCGACATTAATAAAAGTGGTAAATTGTCCTTAGGCCCCCTTTCTTTCCTGCATTTAGCTTTAGTCCTGTAAATACGTAGTGTAGTTCTTTTACTTTTGTGAAAATTGCACAATGGACCCTGAGCTTTAGTTTATTTGCATTTATACCCCTGTATGTGTGAGCCACGTGCTTCATCACGTGTATTTTTGGGTTATTTGCATCATATGCCCTTGTAGTTCTGGATGGTTCTGAAATGAAAGAAGCTTTTTGATAATTGCATTTATACCTTTGTGAATGGTTTTATTCCGCATGTGCGTTTATTTTAGGGTAAATTGCAACAAAGGCCCTCGGATTTTTGGTACGTGTTACCAATTAGTCTCCGGACCTTATTTTTATTACATAGAGGTCCCTGAGTGCCCCAGGCACGCGCCTCGCACGTGTTTTGCTGGGTATTTTGCACCGGGACCCCCAGAACTTTGGGTATTTGCATTTCAGTCCTTGTGCACAGTACCCTCTTGTGATTTTTGAATAAAATATCAAATCACCTCCAAATTCGATGAAAATTTGAAACATGGCTCCTGCCATGGTGTAGGATTTTTGAGAATTTTTGAGGACATTTCTGAGTTTATTTGCTATTTTTAAAAATTCAAAAACATACATTTTTGCTACTGTCTAGAGTTAAAAAACCCCAAAAAAATATAAACCCCCCCCCCAAATTCTACAAAAATTAGGTACTGTTTATTTCGTGTTCCTTGATTTTCTAGCCAATTTTGGCTATTTTTCACTGCTTAAAAACCATAAAAACTTAAAAACACCTAAAAACCCCTAAAAATTCTATTAAATAACATAAAAACCCAAAAACAATAATTTTGATACTCAAATTTTCCTTGTTTTACCTAGTTTACAGGAAAAATACCTCCATGCCCTTTTAAGGTTCTTAGATATTTTATCTAGGGATTTTGGGCCTGGCTGGACAGTACCTTGCATTTTTGCTACTGTTTGATTTTTAGAAAATAAAATACACATCATAAAAATCCCAAAAATTCACCAAAAACATTAAAAAACATAAAAACATAAAAATATTTTTGTTTGAATTTTTGCTTGATTTTTGCTGCATTAAATAATTTGTCAAAGTTCGTTTGTTTTTGCTTTTCTCATTTTCTTCACATATTAAAAATCCTAAAAAAATTATAAAAATCATTAAAAACCACTAAAAAATATTTTGTCTTTTATTTTATTCATTTCGACTACTTCGTAGGCCTCTCGGCCAATCCGTGCTCCTTGAGTTCGACCCTGGGTGCTATACCAGGTTAATCTCATAGCAGGACCGCTTCTTTGTGATTTTATTGATTTGACATATTTTCGAGTGGTTCATTTTTCTTGATTGACACTTCTGAGTGACTGAGGTCACAACGACCTATTTTCTGTACCTTATACCTTAGTCGCTCGGGTTTTTGTGTCATCATAGGCGTCTAGGGTAGAGCGCCTCCCTCGATCCGCGGTTCCTCGCACAAAGTCAACAAGAGAGGGTGATTAGACAAGGAAAACAATTATATCAAATAAATGAGCAAATGAATAAGGCAAAAATAGGCAAATAATCACAAATACAAGCAAAAACCCGAACTACGCGCTGTTGCTCCCCGACAACGGCGCCATTTGTTTAACCCAAAAAGTCGGTGATCTTAAGTTCCACACAAGGCGGGAACTCAGTCGCTGAATCGACTACACGAAATTCGGATTAAAACAACAATTAACCCACAATAGATAAATCAAGCAATGAAAGTAAAATTTATTATAACTCTACAACAAGATGTGTATAGGTGCAAGTATGTGTAGAGGTCGAACACAGGGAGCAGACAGGTAGAACGCGGTAAAATTGCTCAAAAGTGTAATTGTGATCAAGTTGTCTACTTAAGTAATTTTTTGGGTTTTTAATTTTATATTTTTTTATTTTATTTTTAATTTTGTATTTTTGTATTTTGATTTTTAATTTACTGATTTTATATTTTCTTTTTATATTTTATATTTTTTTATTTTCTTTTTCAATATTGGAAAATAAAGACAAAGTAATAAAAGACAAGACAAAATATGTATAAAAATATGCAAAAATATTCAAAAATTCTGAAATAAAATCTTTTTGATATCTTTAGGATTTTTTACTGTTTTTGTGATTTTTAGGGATTTTTCAAGGTGTTTTTGGTATTTTTAAACACTGAAATAAGAGAAAACAGTGACAAAGTTGCTGGCTAGGGGTAAAACTGGAATCAAAAATAACAAACAGCAACTAAAAATTTTTAAAATATATTTAAAATAAATAGGATAAAACCTAGAACAAACAGGAACTGAATTTGCTATTTTTGGAGTTTTCTACAATTTTATAATTTTTTTTGAAGTTTTAGAGTTTTTTTAATTTTTTAGTGTTTTTCTTTTGAGATTTTTAGTGATTTTTGGACTGACACTAAACTATGGTAAAATAGACACTAGGGAATTTTTGTGGAATTTTTCGAGAGGTTTTAATATTTTTTTGTCATTTTCTAAACTAGACAGTGGAGAAAAAGCATGTTTTTGATTTTTAATAAATATAAAAATGCAATAATTATAGAAAATAAAAATATGATGATGAACTACTATGCAACAGGGATCTAAACTGATTTTTGGGGATTTTTTTTGGGTTTTTATCGATGCATGCAAAAATTAGGGCAACAAAGGGAAACTACATGCAGGCCAGGGGCTTTAATGTAAATATGGCAAAGTTGGGGGCTGGCACGCAAATGTTCCACAAAAATATGAACTTAATCAAAAAGTCTCTGGGCCAAATCACAAAACTAAGAGGCGCAAGGGCTTTATTGTAAAAGTCACAGGTCACACGTGTTGTACACGCGCCTGTCAAGGATACGAGTGTAATATGCAAAAACGTGGAGGACAGAAAAGCAAAAGTTCCACAAAATTTATTACTGATATAAAAAACTCCTGTACTAAGCACCAGTCACCAAAGTAGCAGGGGCCTTGTCCGCAAAATAGCCACGCGCACGTGCTCGCGCACGTGCGCCTAGCTGGCAAGGGCGAGTATCGAATATTCAAAATCTCTGGGACATGATATGCAAATATAACAATATTTTAAACGTGCAGAGGAAAGCTTGAAGAGTCTTCGTTAAATACAAAAACAAAACTGGGCTAATGTTGCAAAATACCCAGAATAAGGGGGCGGATCGGACGGCTGCTCTTCTTCACTAACACACGTGTCACGCCCACGGCCCGCGATACCCCTTCGTTTCCTACGGCCACGATTAGATCCCGAAGCTTCAATCTAACGGCTGGATGCTCCTGTAGATCGGACGCCTGTTGTAACTCATGAAGAACACGCCCAGGATCGACGGTGGAAAGATGCTGACGAAGAACACCGAAGAACGCCGCGGTGGGCGAACTTCCCTGGCCGCGCAGCGCCTTCTCCGCGGCGTTTGGAGCTCCAAAACGGCCTGGCGTGATTCCTGGAAGCTCCCTCTAGCACGTGGCGATGTCAAAATGGCGGGGGAGACGCCGGTTCGCCGCCACGACGTGGGCGGACTGGGACAGCTCCAGGTGCCTTGGCTCCCACAAAATCGAACCCAGATGGGTTCCTTCGGCCCTGGGACCTGCAAAGAAAGCGCAATAACGACAGTAAAAGGTCCTACGGTCTTATTGGTGGAGACGCGAGGGTGATAAGGCGGGAAATGGTGGAAGGCGGAGCAGAACTCCGGCGAGGATATGCGGATGAAATTGAAGCTTAAAACACTGATCAAATCACGCCATGCAGTTATAGATTGACAACCTAATCCTACGGGTGGTAAAAAACGAAGAAAATAGAATAAAACACCTCGACTGGCTGGGAAAACCAGGAGATAGGACTGCCGGGAGCCGAGCTCCGGCGATGGTTGGAACCAGCCCTCCACTGCTCGCCGCCGCACCTAGCTTGGCCGGAGGAGAAGCTGTCACCTTCTCCGGTACAGGGCGCAAGTAAAGGGGACAAAACTAGTCAGGAATGGGGTTCAAAAGCCAAATGGAGGACTGGGTGGTGTTTTAAAAATATGGTCGAGGAGCTCTCTTCGAGGCGCGATCACGGGTGGCACAACGACCCAAAGGTCGAAAAATTCCTCTGGCGTGAAAGAGCTTTGAGCAAGGATCGAAAGTCGTGAAGACGACGACCTCAAAAAACGCAAGACCCATCCTTGAAAAATCCGCAAAGATTGGCCAAAGTCATTCTGACATGCTGACAGAGGATGGTCAGACAGTTGACCGTGGTCAACTGTCCGGACCACCTGGTTGGTCCACGTGGACCAACCAGGGAAAAACCTCTAAAAAATCATTTAAAAATAGTAAATAATATTATTTTATTTAGGTTATAAAATAAAAAGTGTTTATAAATTTATGTAGTATTTTATTATTATTTTCAATTATTTTTATGAGGTATATTTTTACAAGTTGCTTTTATACCCTTATATAGGTATAATACCTACATATTGCATCTTTTTATTTTTATTTTGTATATTTTAATTTTATTATTTTTGTTTCTTATTTTGTAAAATTATAAAATACTTTTATACACATAAATTTATTTTTATTTTATTTTTCAGATATGTTTTGTATGTTAAATAAAATATGAATATGTGTTGTATAGGTATGTATATAAGTATTGTATCTATGTATTGTGTATACATGTATTTTATTTTATATTTTATTTAGGTTTTTATTCCAATTTTAATGTACATAATTATTATAAGTATTAATTACAACATTATAAAAATATAAAATTATAAAAATAATAAATAAATAATAAATTGAATATTTTATTCGGTACAATGTACAATGTGGATCCAAAACTCAACTTTCAAACCGTAGCACCGTCAAATGCGAAACCACCACCATTGGATAGATTATTTTATTCTATATACAATTAAAGGTGAGTATGCTGCATTTGGAGTTGTCAGTTGTGAGATACGGGTCTGGGAAGTTGGGATTCTGGATTCTTATTCAGAACATAACTTTTTATCTGTACATTATTTTTCTATGATATCAATTTTGTATTTTTATTTATTAAATTATCTACAATTTCATGTACAAAGTTTCTTTATTTGAAGTATAAAAAGTGGAACCAAAAATAGGTCCCAAAATGAATAAAGAATGAATAGAAAGTATAGGTACTAATACTGTATTTTGGCCCTTATCTCCCCCTACTTTATTCCTTGTCGACCTATTCATCAAGATGCCTAGGTCTCGGGGTTTCGGGTCATAAAATATTTACAATATTTTATTCTTTTTATTTTCTTTTCTTTATTCTATAAGTTTGGCATTAAAAACCGTATTTTATACAGTATTTACACACATATGCATAGACGC
Organism: Ottelia alismoides; assembly: GCA_037367405.1. Taxonomy (NCBI): domain Eukaryota; kingdom Viridiplantae; phylum Streptophyta; class Magnoliopsida; order Alismatales; family Hydrocharitaceae; genus Ottelia; species Ottelia alismoides. The sequence continues at coordinate 154,719 of JAZKJV010003596.1, forward strand.
TAAAATGCATGAATTAGGCCTATTTACACGCATTTACTAGGGTTTTTCAGGTCAAAATGATAGAATAAAGATGATGAAACGTAGCTTCATCACCTATTTATTTATACAAATTATTTTTGTACAAATGATTGTAAAATGATTTGTGTAAAGGATTTGTAAATATTTTCATATCAAAATTATGAATATAGTACAAAATCTTTCCAAAATGTTTTGAAAACAAAAGGTTTGCAAAAACCTTGTAAATGTTTGTAAATATTTTACAAAACTCGCATTCATGCATACATCCATGTTTTCAAACATTTTTCAAAAATTTTGCACGATTGTAAATAATTGTAAAGTGCACAGTTGTAAATAGCATCTTTGTAAATATTTGTGTAGTTTTTCCTAGGATTATAGTTGACATTTAAACTATCCTGGAAGTAAATTGGGAAATGGAGCCTGATTAAGATCTTAATCTACCTAATTCTAAGAGGAACCTTATAGGGCTTAGGGTTAAGGCTTTTCAGGTCCATTGGGACTTAATTCTTTGAGTCCACTAGGCTATGATCATATGTCTTCTTGATGAGCCTAAGTAGAGCACTTAACAACACACGCATGACTCTTAGAGACAATGGCTTGATTTGCACCAACACTTTACACATATCTCTCCACGGATGAGGTGGTGAGGAGGCAGTTTCCTTTGGCGTGGGATAGCATATGAGGGTAGTACTTCTAGGCGGAATCTCTCTTTTTCTTCTAGTGAAGGAAGTGCGTCTCAACTTGGTCTGGTGGTGATGAAGTCTAATGACAGAACTTGTGGGTTGCAATAAAGCTTCAAAAGAGGGATAGTCCACTGGCTCAAGAGGAAAAACTCCTTGTATATATGCTGCACCATGTAGATATGTTGTACAATTGCACATGAAAAAAATGTGCAAAAAGAAAAGAACTCCAAAAAAGTGGTGGGTCGGATTGAAAATTTAATAACCCCACCGGAGTGTATATAGTCAAATAAAGCAAAAGCTTATGGTATACATGTTACATCTCATGAAGCTTGCAGCGGGAGACTCAGCTACACTGGTTGAGCTCCCAAGGATACGTGGCTACACTGGCCATAGTCCATTCTTCATCTTCTTCCCCCTCTTCTTGAGCCGGTTGCACTTGAACTTAGAAGGGAATACCCCGCTTCTCAAGGAAAGAGTTGCTAGACCTAGGCATTAGAGTTACCAGGCTGGGGGAGGTTGTTTCTTTGTTACTTCTGAGGTGGGGAGCTACATATCACTTACACCGCATGGAAAGATTCATGGTCATTACAGTTTGTGTATGTAGACTTGTTCTGATCTGGTTTATTGAGGAGTCTTGTCCATAGATTGGTGGAACTTAGAGGCTGTTGAGTTTTAAGCTTAAGTCCAAATAAGGTTCCGACACATTAATAATCCAAAGATCTGATCGAGCTCCATATTTCAATTTAATGAAGGCAAGTTTAGTAATCAGCCTTAATCCATGTATATTCTCCTCTTTTTCTTTTTCTTTCTCTTTTGCATTTCTTTTTCAAATAAGTGTTTGCTAAGGGACTAGTAAAGTTAAGTATAGGGGGGTGATGAATACCCATTCATCATTCTTTATTCTTTTATTTTAGCTACAAAACCTTTGCCAAAAACATGTACATTCATGTAAATACAAATAATTATCAAAAAGCATGCATTGTGTAAAAATGAATAATTAGCATGTTTTTGTGCATAAATAAAAGATTAAAGAGACAAAATAAAAATAGGGAGATATTTAGAATAAATATTGAGCAACCTATTCCCATGGGTGGGCTCAGCATGGGCCTGACCGCATAAAACCCAAGTAGAGAGAGATAAGGAAGCAAATGTGTGTAAATATACCTGTAAATAAAATAAAAATATTTTCCTCTTATAAAAAATAAAAATAAGATTGCAAATACTTGTAAATATTTGTAAATACAAAATCAAAAAAAAGAAGAAAATTAAAAAGAAAATAAAAATACCCTTCCTTGTGTATATCCACCATGTACATAAAACCACTTCTATATTTATTCTACCTTGTAAAATAAATAAATCAAAACACCATAAAACCTGTATATATTTTATATTTCATGTTGTAAATAAATAAAGTAAAAACCATAAAAACAAAAAAATAGAAAAGAACAAAAATAAAAACCAAAAGAAACATTGTATATATACCATGTATATAAATGTATATAGCTATTTATTTTACCACTGTAAATAAAAAATTAAAATAAAATAAAATACCTTTTTATTCCTAATTTTATGCTATAAATAAATAAAATATAAAATTGGAATAAAAATGTACAAAAATAATTAACTAAAAATCAAAAATAAAAAATCAATATTGTATATACCTATGTATATAGTACTATATTGTAAATACCTAATTTATATTCAAAAAATTAAATAAAAATCATAAAAAAAATAGTTTAAAATAAAAGGAACATTTTTCATGTTTTAAGTTTTCCCTAATTTGACCATTTTCTATTTTTAAATTGAATTTCCAATTATTTTCCACGTGGCGGCTTCTGACTGGTCCACGGGGGATGTTGACCCCCCGGTCAACTCCCCCCCTTGGACCATAGACCAGCGGATCCTGTGCCCGAACCCGTTTTCTCCCATTTATCTGCGCTCGATCCTCCTGCCATTTGCGCAAACCCCAGGTCCTAACCCATTTACCATCATCCTTGATCCACGCCCGGCAGGTGTTCTTGGGATCCGCGCTCCGATCTTCATGCCCGACTCCCATCTAGTCGGACCCCTTGACCTATATAGTCTGAGCTCCGCCAGCTTCTTCACGCATCTTTTGTTCCCATCTCTCCATCCAAGGACCTCCATTGCTCTCGCCTAAGTGACAGCACGTGATTGGCTGTGTTGCAGCGAGGAGGGAGTGATCGGATCATCGATCCGGCGACCTAACGCCGCCGTGCGCCGCCTCCAGCGTGATGCTCGAGCCTTGGGCCTCGACGTCCCTCGAGGCGAAGACCTAGAGCTCCAGCAGCTCAAGCCCAGTCGACCTCGTCCATCAGGTACCCCTAGTTCTATCTCTCCTTAGCTAATTTCGATTTACGCTCAAATCGACCCATCGCCGACGACCCTTGATTCCGACCACCCTTGTCCTCATTTCGATCATCGAAGTCAACCATCACCTTCGCACTCCTCTCACATACCTTCTCCGCCCAACCTTCCAACCTAGTTCGCAAAGGAACTGGGATTGGGGCTCCACCGCCGTCGCTTCGCGGAGCTCCCCCATCTCGACGCACCGATCATCCCCACCACCGCTAACCGGGTCGAGGCACTTTGCCCTCGACCCAGGAGTCTGTTGCGTCGCTTTACAGGTCTAGTCAAGCCCATCTGAGGGTTTGAACATTCAGGTGCAGCAGCTCCACCTCCTCCAGTATCGCCTGAGCTCTTCGGAGCCCCATTGCATCATCGGAAGGGCTCGTCAGACGCGGGAGGCTCCGACGATCGTGTTCCCCCTATCAGCGTCCCGCGAGGAGGTCCACCGTGTGCTCACCGGACCGGTGAACCTCGCCGATCATCAGTTCTTCCAGGACCCTACACGACCGTCCCTTTACCCCCGTAGCTCCAGATCATGTGCGGACCGTCCGGTTAGGGTTAAGAGGAGGCCCAGCAACCACCGTCCGATCAGACACGTGGCTTCCTCTTAGCCCTCCATCCAGTGAAGGGGATCCACCACTTCTCGATCGTTGATCAGATACGTGGCGCGTCCCCAACCGTTGGATTGTTGTCGAGGATCCCTTCGTTGAGGCGTCCCTGCTCCAAGACCGCACGATCTTCCACATGGCGTCCATCCGGCCCTCAGATATAATAAGGGGTAATTTCACTTAGGCCCCTCTTCTAGTTTGTTTTAGTACTTATTCTTGTAAATATTGAGTTCTGTTGTTTTTATTTTGGACTTTTTGCATAGTGGACCTGATAGTTTACTTTAATTGCACTTATACCCCTGTACGTTGTGGGACACGTGCTTCGACGCGTGATTTTCTTGGGATAATTGCATGTATGGGCCTGATGTTTTGAGGTGTTCATAAATGAAAATATGTTTTTAGTATTTGTAGATATGCCCCTTTGAGTGTTTTAATTATGCATGTGCCAAATTTCTTGGGCTTTTTATACTTTTGCTCCTGGACTTTTAGTACGGGTTACTATTTAGTCCAGGGACTTAAGTTTTATCACAAGAAGGTCCCTGAGTGCCCAGGTCACGCGCTTGGCGCGTGAGATCTTGGAGATTTTGCACCAGACCCCCCTGGATTTCTTGGATTGTTACTTTTAGGCCCTCAAAGTATATTTTCATTGCAACTAGGTCCCTATGTACTGTGGGCTCTTGGTTGTTTTAAATAAAATATCAAATTTACTCCAAATCAAGTGAAAATTTGACCCGCGGCTCCTGCCACTGTGTAAACTTTTTGCTAAATTTTGGGAAATTTTTGGAGTCCATTTATTATTTTTAAAAATTCAAAAACCTTACTTTTTCTTACTATCAAGATATAAAATTCACAAAAAAATATTAAAACATCTTCAAAAATTACAAAAAAATTAGATTTAGTGTGTTTTGTTGTGTTTGATTTTTTGACCAAGTTTGGTCATTTTTGGACTTATAAAACTTATAAAAATTGAAAAAATCCCTAAAAAGCCATAAAAATTCTAATAAATAGTTGAAAAATCTAAAAATAATAAATCCAGTGCCTAATTTTTCCTTGTATTTCATACTTTACAGGAACATTACCTCCAGGCCTTGAAACAACCATTTGGTATATTTAAATGGTTGTAGAAGCCTGACTTGACAGTGTCTTTGGTTTTCTGCCTTGTTTCATTTTTATAAAATTTCCTAAAAATCAGAAAAATAAAAGAATTTAACAAAAACAGTACAAAATAAAAAAAACATAAAATTTTTTTTGTTTGAATTTTTGGATTAATTTTGAGTGTTGAAATAATTGTGCGAAGTTGCTTGTTTCTCTTGTTTTCCTATTTTCTTTATTATTTAAAAATCCAAAAAAATCTCAAAATATTAAAAATCCACTAAAAATTGTTTTTTTTTATATTTTTTCCCTTTTATAGACTACTTCGTAGGCCGCAAGGCCAATCCGTGCTCCTCGAGTTCGACCCTGGGTGCTATACCAGGTTAATCCCAAAGCTTGGACTGCTAGTTGGCTTTCTCGTGTTTTATCTTTATTTGGTGGTCCGAATAATTTTTCTTGTTTAGGTCTGAGTCCCGGGTGACTGAGGTCACAACGACCTTAGTTATTCCTTTACCTTAGTCGTTCGGGCGGCTCATCAGTGGCCAAGGTAGATGTCATTAGAAAACTCGCACCGCCGTCCAATTTGCGGTAGTTACGGTCATTCCCGGAGCACGTCAGTTTCTACCGGCGATTCATTCATGATTTCAGCAGGATTGCCCGACCGTTGACTGACCTGCTGACGAAAGACACCGAGTTCCTTGTCGATGATAAGTGTCTTTCGTGCTTTGAGACTCTCAAGAGATGTGTTTTTGAGGCTCCTGTTCTCCAGCCGCCTGATTGGTCTCTCCCATTCGAGATCATGATGGATGCCTCCGATTTTGCCGTGGGGGCCGTGCTAGGACAGAGGAGGGATGGAGTCCCATTTGCTATCCACTACGCTAGACGCACATTGGATTCCGCGCAGCGGAACTACACAGTCCCAGAGAAGGAGATGCTAGCCGTAGTCTTCACCCTAGATAAGTTCAGATCCTACATTATTGGATCTAGAGTGACCTTGTACACAGATCATATAGCCATCAAGTACCTCATGGCAAAGAAGGATGCCCAGGCCAGACTAACTAGATGGATCCTTCTACTCCAGGAGTTTAACATAGAGATTAAGGATAAGCCTGGAGTCAAGAATGTGGTGGCGGATCATCTCTCCCGATTAGAGCATCTTGAGGATTCTGAGAAGATTGACCCTATTTGTGAGACCTTCCCAGATGAGGCGATCCTTGCTATCGCCTCTCTCCCGTGGTATGCCGATATTGTGAACTTTCTTGTTGCTAAGAAAGTTCCACAAGATTGGCCCAGGCAGAGGCTTGAGACCTTCCTAGCGAAGGCCAAGTCCTACCACTGGGAGGATCCCATCCTTTACCACTAAGGAGGGGATAGTGTCTGGCGTAGGTGCATTCCACAGGAGGAGCACCATAGCGTACTCACTTACTGCCACAAGGTTGATGCAGGAGGACATCACTCTGGGAGGAGAACGGCACAGAAAGTGCTCCAATCTGGCCTATGGTGGCCTACCCTCTTCAAGGACTCTAATGAGTTCGTGAAGAGGTGTAATGACTGTCAGAGGATGGGCACTTGTGGATAGCATGATATGATGCCCATGGAGCCCATTCACTTCTGTGAGGTTTTTGACGCATGGGGTATCGATTTCGTGGTTCCATTCCCTAAGAGTCAGGGATTTGAGTACATTCTATTAGCCGTTGATTATGTGAGTCGTTGGGTTGAGGCCATCCCCGCCCGAACCGCAGATGCCAGGACAATTTGCAGATTTTTGAGGAAACACATCATTACGCGGTTCGGGGTACCTCGAGTATTGATATCTGACGGGGGGTCTCATTTCATCAACGACCAGGTGAAGGCCCTTGCTAGCGAGTTTGGCATAGACCATCGAGTTGCCACTCCATACCATCCACAGACGAATGGTTTCACCGAGATGTCGAACAGGGAGATCAAGACTATATTAAAGAAAGTCGTCCGCCCTGACCGAAATGATTGGTCACAGCTTTTGGACTCGGTCTTGTGGGCATATAGGACGTCTTTCAAGACACCATTGGGCACATCTCCCTTTCGCCTCGTATATGGCAAGCCATGCCATTTACCTGTTGAGTTGAGACACATGTCACTTTGGGAAGTTACAGATATTCTTTTGGATCCAGATAGTGTAGGAGACCAGAGGAGGGCAGAGTTAGCAGCCTTAGAGGAGCTTCATGATACCGCCTTCTCAAACAACCTACAGTACAAGGAGAGAGTGAAGGAGTGGCACGATTCTCATATCAGCCACAAGCATTTTAAGCTTGGACAGAGAGTATGGATGTTTGATGCTAGGCTTCATCTATTTCGAGGGAAGCTATAGAGCAAATGGAAGGGACCTTATCTTGTGAGAAAGGTACACGACAATGGGAGTTTGGTTTCTGAGAGTACCTTTCGAGTGAACGGCCAGCGGCTCAAGCCATTTCTAGATCATGAGCCACGTGTCGTTGATGTTGCCCCTATTCACTTTGCGTGAGATGTTGTGATGTTGACTCACATCTATTGCATCTCACGCCTGATTATCACTGTTCTCCCGACCTGTATAGATCCAGATGTCCATATCATTCCATTCTTTAATCCCACATCCCTTTCTTCATCTATTGATTATGCTATACTTAGGGAGTACTTTACCCTAAGTATAGGGGGGATGTAGGATCTTTAGGTATTCTTTTGATTCATTTCTATCCCTGTTTTTGCTGCCTATACTTAGGGATATTTTACCCTAAGTATAGGGGGGATAGAACCTATACATTCTCCACTCGGTTTTCCCTTCGTGTACGGCCTGCTATACTTAGGATTATTTGATCCTAAGTATAGGGGGAAAAGCCGACATCCTCTTGAGTTTATATTCATCCATTCGTCTTTATATATAGCATTTCTTTTCACTTCCCTATACTAAGCACGAGTTATGTCTTCTTCATCGCTCTTGACTCTGAGGACATCGTTCGAGCTAAGTATAGGGGTTGTGTATATATTTCATATATACTTTAGCCATAACTCGTACTTTCTGTGAGCATGTTAATAAATAAAAATGGCTAGACAACCAAAATCCATAAAAATTAATTTTTTTTCCTATAAATAAACATTCTTTTATTGCACATACATATCTATTGTACAAATTATTTTTGTAAAAATGTCTTCAAAAACTTTTTGTGTAAAGTTTGTGTAAATATGTGTATATCAAAATTATGTATATAGTACAAAATGTTTCTAAAATGTTTTGAAAATCAAAAGTTTGCAAAAATCTTGTATAAATTTGTGTAAATATTTTGCAAAACTTGCATTCATGCATACATCCATGATTTCAAAACATTTTTCAAAAATTTTTCATTTGTGTAAATATTGTGTAAATAGCATCTTTGTATATATGTATATAGTTTATCCTGGATTATAGTTGACATTTAAACTAGCCTGGAATTAAATTGGGAAATGGAGCTGGATTAAGATCTTAATCCACCTAATTCTAAGAGGAACCTTATAGGGCTTAGGGTTAAGGCATTCCAGGTCCATGGTGACTTAATTCTTTGAGTCCACTAGGCTATGGTCACATGTCATCTCAATGAGACTAAGTAGAGCACTTAACAACACACACATGACTCATATAGACAGTGGCTTTACTTGGACACCGCACTTGCACCGAGCTCTCTACGGATGAGGTGGTGAGGAGGCAGTCTTCCTTGACTTGGGGTAGCATATGAGGGTAGTACTTCTAGGAGGAACCTCTCTTCTTCTTTTAGTGAAGGAAGTGCGTCTCAACTTGGTCTGGTTGACATGAGGTCTAATGACAGGAGTTGTGGGTTGCAATAATGCTTCAAAAGAGGGATAGTCTACTGGCTCAAGAGGAAAAACTCCTTGTATATATGCTGCACATGTATATGTTGTATAGATGCACTTGAAAAAAATGCAAAAAGAAAATAACTCCAAAAAAGTCGTGGGTCTGATAGATAATGATAATCCCACCGGAGTATGTATATAGTGCAAATAAGCAAAGCTTGAGATTCATGTCCCACCTTATGTAGCTTCCAGTAGGGAGACTTAGCTACACTAGTTGAGCTCCCAAGGATACATGGCTACACTGGCCATGGTCCATTCTCTTCTTCCCACTCTTCTTGAGCTGGTTGAACTTGAACTTAGAAGGGAATACCCCGCTCCTCGAGGAAAGAGTGGCCAGATTGAGGTCATAGAGTTACCTTGATAGGGAAGATTGTCAAGTTGCCAATTCTGAGGTGGAGAGCTTATATATCACATTCACAGTACAGGGAAAGACTCATAGTCTTCAGGGTTTGTGTATGATGACTTGTTCTGATCTGGATTGTTGAGGAGTCTTGATTATAGATCAGTGGAACTTAGAGGCTGTTAAATTTTAAACCTAAGTCTAAATAAGGTTCCGACACATTAATAATCCAAAGATTTGATCGAGCTCCATATTTCAATTTAATGAAGGCAAGTTTAATAATCAACCATGATCCATGTACATTCTCCTCTTTTTCTTTTATTTCTCTTTTTCACTTTTTTTTCAAATAAGTGTTTGCTAAGGGACTAGCAAAGTTAAGTATAAGGGGGTGATGAATACCCATTCATCACTCTTTATTCTTTTATTTTAGCTACAAAACCTTTGTCAAACACATGTAGATTTATGTAAATATAAAAAATTATCATTTGACATGCATTGTGTGAAAGTTAATAATTGGCATGTTTTTGTGAATAAATAAAAGAATAAAGAGACAAAAGAAAAAGAGGGAGATATTTAGAATAAATATTGAGCGACCTAATCCCAAGGGAGGGCTCAGCATGGGCCTGACCGCATAAAAGACCAAGTAGAGAGAGATAAGGAAGCTCACCTTTATACATATAACTGTAAAGAGAATAAAAAAATTTTCCTCTAAAAATAAAAATAAAAATGGGTTTGTATATATTTTTATATATTTATAAATACAAAACCAAAATAAAAATAAGAAAATTAAAAAGAAATAAAAATCTCTTCTTCACTTGTTTATTCATCATGTACATAAGACCACCTACCTATTTATTTAGCCCTATAAATAAATAAATTAAAATCCCATAAAAATTGTATATATTCTATATATCATGGTGTAAATAAATAAAATAAAAACCATTAAAAAAAATAAAATAAAAAGAACAAAAATGAAAATCAAAATAAACATTGTATATAGACCTTGTATAATTGGATATAACTATTTATTTAACCCTTGTAAATAAATCATAGAAATAAAATAAAAATACCAAAATATTCCAAATTATTCTTATAAATAAATAAAACATAAAACTGGAATAAAAATGCACAAAAATAATTAATTAAAAATCAAAAATTAAAAATTCGATATTGTATATATACCTATACATAGTACTATATTGTATATACCTTATTTTTATTTCAAAAAAAAAATCACAAAAATTAGTTTAAAATAAAAGAAACATTTTTCATGTTTTGACTTTTGTGAAATTCAGCCATTTTCTATTTTAATTTGAATTTCCAATTCTTTTCCACGTGGCCGCATTCCACAGGTCCACGGGGGATGTTGACCCCCCGGTCAACTCCCCCCCTGGACCACAACCTTCTTGATCTGCGCCCGACCCGCTTCTTCTCCCATTTATTGCGCGTCGATCCGTTCGCCAATCATCGAAACCCCGGGTCCTAATCCAGCATCGATCATCACTGATCCACGCTCGGGGTGGATTTAAGGGGTCCGAGCTCCGATAAGCTCGCCCGACCCTCTCTTAGCCGGACCCCTAGCCGTATATAGCCTGAGCTCCGCCCGCTCTTTCACTCATCTTTGGTTCCCCATTTCTCCACCCCAGGACCTCCATTGCTCTCGCATGAGTTATATCTCGCGATTGGTCGTGTTGCAACGAGGAGGGAGTGATCAGACCATCGATCCGGCGACCTAGCGCCGCCGTGCGCCGCCCAGACGGGTGCTCGAGCCTCGGGCATCGACGACCCTTGAGGCTAGGACCCAGAGCTCCGTCAGCTCGTCCCTAATCAACATCAACCATCAGGTAGCCTTAGTTCCTTCTATCTTTAGCTAATTTCCATTTACCCCCAAATCGCCCCTTCGCCGTCGACCGTCGATTCCGACCACCTCCCTCACTATTTCGATCATCGGACGACACCCTCACCTTCGCCCTTCTCCCACTCACGTTCTCCACCCCTTCGTTCAATGCAGTTCACACAGGAACTGGGATTCAAGCTCCCTCGTCGTCGCTTCGCCGGAGCTCGTCCATTCCGACGCACTGACCATCCCCATCGCCTTTAACCGGGTCGAGGCACTTTGCCCTCGACCCAGGAGCGCTTTTAGGCCATTTTGCAGGTCTAAGGAGGACCATCTGAGGTCCTCCATCTTCAGCACAGGAGATTGAGCTCCGTCGTCGTCGCCTGGGCTCATAGGAGCTCCTCGGCGTCATCGGAAGGGCTCTTCAGACGCGGGAGGCTCAGGCGCTTCTTCTTCGATCATCAGTAGCCCTCGAGGAGGACCACCATGCACATACTGGGCCAGCGAAGTTCGTCGGCTATCTGTTCTTCGTGGATCCTCCAGAGCCGTCCATCTAGCCTTCCAGCTCCAGATTAGATCGCAACCGTTCACTTGAGGAGCAGCCACCACCGTCCGATCATTGGGGGATAGATCTGGATGGTCAGATCAGCGAGGGTTAGCCACGGCTTACAACAGCCGTTGATCTTCCACGTGGCTAGCTCTCCACCGTAAGATCCGAGCAGAGGCTTCTTCGTGGAGGCGTCGTCATCCTCGACCGTCAGATTCGCCACGCGGCGCCATCACAGCCCTCGGATTAGAATAAGGGGTAATTTCACTTAGGCCCCCTCTCCTTTTGTTTTTACTGTTCAGTCCTGTAAATATTTTAAGTAGTTCATTTTATTTTGTTACAATTGCATAGTGGACCTGGTAGTCTTTGTTAATTGCATTTCTACCCCTGTCTGTTGTTGTCACGTGCTTCGACTCGTGTATTTTTGGTGAAATTGCACTTTGTGGGCTATGTTTTCTACTTGTTAATGAATGGAAATATCTTTTTAGATATTTGCACATATACCCCTGTAAATGTTTTATTTGTGCATGTGCTGAATATCGTGGGAATTTTATACTTTCGCCCCTGGACTTTTAGTACGTGTTACTAATTGGTCCAGGGACTTAAGTTAATTACAAAAAGGTCCCTAAGTGCCCAGATCACGCGTGTGGCGTGTGAGATCTTGGACATTTTGCAACTGGACCCCCAGGGTTTCTTTGCTTGTTATTTTTAGGCCCCTGCAAGGTATTTTTATTATGATCAAGTCCTTATGACTGTGGGCTCTTGATTGTTTTGAATAAAATATCAAATCTACTCCAAATCATGTGAAATTTTGATATATGGCTCCTGCCACTGTGTAGAATTTTTACTGAATTTTGGGAAATTTTTGGAGCCATTTTATTATTTTTAAAAATTCAAAAACCCATTTTCCTTACTGTCCAGATTTAAAATTCGCAAAAAATATTAAAACATCTTTAAAAATAACAAAAAAAATTAGAATTTGTTTGTTTTGTTGTTTTTGATTTTCTGATCAATTTTGGTTATTTTTGGACTTATAAAAATTATAAAAATTTAAAAACCTTGAAAACCTCATAAAAATTCTAATAAATAATAGAAAAATCAAAAATTCATAAACTCAGCTGCTGAATTTTCCTTTTGTTTCTATTTTATAGAAAAAATACCTCCAGGCTATTTGACGACCATTATATATTTTATTTTGGCTTTTGAAGCTCGGCTGGACAACAACACTATTTTCCTTTCTTATTTCATTTTATAAAATTCCATAAAAATCATAAAAATACCAAAAATTCACCAAAAACTAAAAAAATATAAAAAACATAAAAGTATTTTTGTTTGAATTTTTGGAGTAATTTTGAGTGTCTAAATAATTGACCTGAGTTGCTTGTTTTTTATTATTTTCATATTTCCTTTATAATTAAAAATACCCACAAAAATATAAAAATATTAAAAACCCACTAAAAATAATTTTCTTTTATTTTTTTTATTTTAGACTACTTCGTAGCCGCGAGGCCAACCCGTGCTCCTTGAGTTCGACCCTGGGCGTTATATCAGGTTAATATCATAGCTAGACCGCTATCTTGAGTTTCATCGATTTTTGCCTTTGTTTGGTGGTCTGAATTTTTCTTGTTGAGCTTCTGAGTGCCAAGAGACTGAGGTCGCAACGACCGCATTAGATATACCTGATTTACCTTGCTCGCTTGACTCGCTCATCAGGCGAACGTGGGTGGCGCGTGCCCGTCAGACCATGATCTGACGGTCTGACATCGCAGAGAGCGGTTGGTGGAGATGCGAACTGGAGCGGCGGGGAGATCCGACGGCTGGCGATGGATGAGGAAGAACACCTCCCATGTGAGGTTCCCCGACATGCTGGAGATGATCCAGCAGGTCGATGAACGATCGGGGAGGAGGGTCTTCCTCACGATGACTCTCCGCGTCGGGTGGCGTCCTCCGATGAAGCTTCCAACGGTCAGATCGTTCGACGAGGAACGAGCGACCTGGAGGAGCCCTGGAGAAGGGGTGAAAGCGCGACCAAGGGGGATACCTGCTCTTTATTCACCTGCAAAACAAAGGGCTCGCTCGGAGGAGTGCTCCGGCGGGGGTTATTCGCAAGAAGGGGAAAAGAAGCGACGTGGCTGAGCGGATGAAGGCTCCGACGAAGGCGACGGAGGGATCCCAGCTCATTCCTGGCTCTGGTGGCCAAAGTCGAGATGATCAGTTCGTGAAAGAAGGTCGACGATGAGTCGGCGAGGGTATCGGTACGGGTGGGATGGGTTGGCGGAGCTCCGGCCACTAGGGCGGAGCTAGCGGAGCTGAGAAGCGAAAATAAAAAATGGACAGTGAACGAAGAGATAACGGGTCTACCTGATGAAGGGAGTCGACTGAGGATGAGCTAAAGAAGCTCTGGGGATCTTGGCCTCGAGGAATCGTCGGGTTCCGAGGCTAGGCGCTCCTCGCGGCGGCGCACGACGACAAAGGTCGTCGGATCGATGGCTGGAAGCACCTCCTCCTCTCTTCGACACTCTCCTCGCCCAGCTGTCACTCTGGGGAAAAAAATGGAGGTCCTGGGATGAAGGACGGAGCCAAAGATGGCGGGGAATGTGCAGCGGAGGTTGAGCTAACTCGCGGCACAAGTCTGAGAAGATGGGATCGGGCAGGATTCCGTGAAGCACGGATCCCTAGACGGATGCTCTAGCGAGGGTCTCGGATGTACAAGGATTAAATGGAGCCTGGGGTTTGGATATTTGGAGCTCGGATCGCGTCAGCAAAATTCGGAGAGATCGGGTCGGACGCAAGATCCGCGGGCAAAAGTGGCCCAGGGGGGAAGTTGACCGGAGGTCAACATTCCCCCGTGGACCAATGGGAGGCCGCCAATTATTAGTTCTTTAGAAATTCAATTAAAATTATTAAATGATTTTATTTCAAAAAACTTAAAACATGAAAATGTTTATTTATTTTCATATTATTTTTAGTGATTTTTATTTATTTTGTTTGAAAAATAAATTATGTATTTACATTATATTATTATATATAAGTATATACATAAAAGGATTTTTTATTTTTACTTTTAATTATTTATTTTTATATAATTATTCCAATTTTATATTTTATTTATTTATAACATAAAATATGGAATAAAAAGGTATTTTTATTTTATTTTTATTATTTATTTACATAAGTTAAATAAATAGGTATGTATACATATTTACATGATATATACAAGGTGGAAATTGATTTTATTCTTTTTATTTTTATTTTATTTTCATTTTCCTGATTTTTATTTGATTTATTCATATAAGGAAATCTGGAATATAGAGATAATTTAATGGGATTTTTATTAATTACTTACAAGGAGAAAATAAATAGGTATGTTATGGTCTATGTACACTAATGAGAGAGGTTTTATTTATTTTTTTGTTTTGTTTTTCTGATTTTTATTTTAGTTTTATTTTTATAACTATGTACAAAATATAAGAAACACTTTTTTTTTATTTTTATTTTGAGGAAAATAAATTTATTTATTTACATGGGTATATGTACACATGATTGACCTTCCCTATCATTCTCTACTTGGATTCTTTTGCGGTCTGGCCCATGCTGAGCCCTCCCTTGGGATTAGGTCACTCAATCTAAATATTTCCCTCTTTTTCTTTTATTTCTTTCATCTTTTATTTATGCACAAAAACATGCTAATTATCATTATTTACACAATGCATGCATGATGATAGTTTATTCTATTTACATGAATATACAAGGTGTTTTGCATAGGTTTTGTAGCTAAAATAAAGAAATAAATAGTGATGAATGTGTATTCATCACCCCCCTATACTTAACTTTGCTAGTCCCTTAGCAAACACTTATTTGAAAAAGAAGTGCAAAAGAAAAAGAAAAAGAAAAAGAGGAGAAATCAAGGTTGATTATTAAACATTCCTTCATTAAATTGAAATATGGTGCTCGGTCAGACCTATGGATTATTAATTTGTCGGAACCTTATTTGGACTTAAGCTTAAAACTTAACAGCCTCTAAGTTCCACCAAGCTATGGTCAAGACTCCTCAATAAACCAGATCAGAACAAGTCTACATACACAAACTCTAATGACCATGAATATTTCCTTGTACGGTGTAAGTGATATGTAGCTCCCCACCTCAGAAGCAACAAAGAAACAACCTCCCTCAATCCGATAACTCTAATGCCTTGGTCTAGCAACTCTTTCCTCGAGACGCGGGGTAATCCCTTCTAAGTTCAAGTGCAACCGGCTCAAGAAGAGGGGGAAGAAGAGAATGGATCATGGCCAGTGTAGCCATGTATCCTTGGGAGCTCTAACCAGCGTAGCAGAGTCTCCCGCTACAAGCTTCATGAGATGGAACATGTATACCATAAGCTTTTTCTTTATTTGACTATATACACTCCGGTGGGATTATTAAATTTTCAATCCGACCCACCACTTTTTTGAAGTTCTTTTCTTTTTGCACTTTTTTTTTCATGTGCATCTGTACAACATATCTACATGGTGTAGCATATATACAAGGAGTTTTTCCTCTTGAGCCAGTAGACTATCCCTCTTTTGAAGCTTTATTGCAACCCACAGCTTCTGTCTTTAGACTTCATAACCACCAGACCGAGTTGAGACGCACTTCCTTCACTATAAGTAGAAGAGAGGTTCCGCCTAGAAGTACTACCCTCATATGCTACCCCAAGCCAAAGGAAACTGCCTCCTCACCACCTCATCCGTGGAGAGCTATGTGTAAGGTGCTGGTGCAAGTAAAGCCATTGTCTCTAAGAGTCATGCGTATGTTGTTAAGTGCTCTACATAGGCTCATCAAGATGACATATGCTCATAGCCTAGTGGACTCAAAGAGTTAAGTCCCAATGGACCTGAAAAGTCTCAATCCTAAGCCTTATAAGGTTCCTCTTATTATTAGGTGGATTAAGGTCTTAACCAAGCTCCATGTGTCAATTTAATTCCAGGCCAGTTTAAATGTCAACTATGATTTGGAAAAACTGTGCAAGTATTTATAAAGATGCAATTTACAAATATTTTACATGTGCAAAATTTTTGAAAAATGTTTGAAAACATGGATGTATGCATGGATGCGAAGTTTTGCAAAATATTTACAAGAATTTACACAAGGTTTTTGCAAAATTTTTATTTTCAAAACATTTTACAAAAATTTTGTACTATATACATAATTTTGATATGAAAATATTTACAAGATATTTACACAAAAAGATTTTACAATCATTTGTACAAAAATAATTTTATAAATAAATAGGTATGTGCAGGAAGAATTTTATGGACAAGGAGAAATTTTTTATATTTTTATGGATTTTTAGTCATTTTTTATTTATTAACACACTCACATAAAGTACGAGTTATGAGTAAAGTATATATGAAATATATACACACCCCCTATACTTAGCTCGAACGATGTCCTCAGAGTGATCAAGAGCGATGAAGAAGACATAACTCGTGCTTAGTATGGGGAAGTGAAAAGGAATGGTATGAACAAAGATGAATCAAAGAATAGAATAAAGAGAACTCGGTGTTTCCCCTTATAGTTAGGATCAAGTAATTCTAAGTATAGCAAGTTGTACATGAAGGGAAATCCGAATGAGGGATGTACAGGGTCTACCCCCCCCCTCCATACTTAGGGTGAAATATCCCTAAGTATAGGCAGCAAAACAGGGGTAGAAAGAATCAATAGAATACTTGAAGATCCCACATCCCCCCATACTTAGAGTAAAGTATACCCTAAGAATAGCAAAATCATAAGATGAGAGAAGGGATGTGGGACTAAAGAATAGAGTGATATAGATAACTGGATCTATACAAGTCGAAAGAGCAGTGATAATCAAGCGTGAGATGCAATAGATGTGAGTCAAGAGACCACATCTCACGCAATGTGAATAGGGGCAACATCAACGACCCGCGGCTCATGATCTAGATATGGCTTGAGCCGCTGGCCGTTCACTCGAAAGGTAGCATCAGAAGACAACTCAGATATATCAGTACTCCCATTGTCATACACCTTTCTAACCAAATAAGGTCCCTTCCATTTGCTCTGTAGCTTCCCTGGAAATAGACGAAGCCTAGCATCAAACAACCATACTCTCTGTCCTGGCTCAAACTTCTTGTGGCTGATATGAGAATCATGCCACTCCTTCACTCTCTCCTTATAATGTAGGCTACTTGAAAAGGCGGTATCACGAAGCTCCTCCAGGGTTGCTAACTCTACCCTCCTCTGATCTCCTACACTCTCTGGATCCAAAAGTATATCAATGACTGCCCAAAGTGACCTATGTCTTAGCTCAACAGGTAAATGGCACGTATTGCCATAAACGAGGCGAAAGGGAGATGTACCCAAAGGAGTCTTGAAAGACGTCCGATATGCTCACAAGACCGAGTCCAAAAGCTGTGACCAATCCTTTCGGTCAGGGCGGACGACTTTCTGCAATATAGTCTTGATCTCCCTATTCGACACTTCAGCAAGACCATTCGTCTGAGGGTGTTATGGAGTGGCAACTCGATGGTCTATGCTGAACTCGCTAGCAAGGGCCTTCACCTTGTCGTTGATGAAATGAGACCCCTCGTCAAATATCAACACTCGAGGAACCCCGAACCATGAAATGATATTCTTCCTCAAAAATATGCAAACAGTCCTAGCATCTGCGGTTCGGGCAGAAAAGACCTCAATCCAACGACTCACATAATCCACGGCCAACAGAATATACTCAAATCCCTGACTCCTAGGGAATGGACCCATGAAATCGATGCTCCATGCGTCAAAAATCTCACAGAAGTGTATGGGTTGCATCGGCATCATATCACGCTGTCCACAAGTGCCCATCCTCTGACAGTCAGTACCTCTTCACGAACTCATCAGAGTCCTTGAAGAGAGTAGGCCACTATAGGACGGATTGGAGCACTTTCTGTGCCGTTCTCCTCCCTGAGTGATGTCCTCCTGCCTCAAGCTGGTGGCAGTAAGTAAGGACGCTTTGGTTCTCCTCCTAAGGAATGCACCGACGCCAGATACTATCTCCTCCCTCATGGTAAAGGACGGGATCCTCCCAATGGTAAAACTTGGCCTTCGCGAGGAAGGTCTCAAGTTTCTGCCTGGGCCAATCTTTTGGAACTTTCTTGGCGACAAGATAGTTCACAATATCGACATACCATGGTAGCGAGGTGATAGCAAGAATCGCCTCATCTGGGAAGGTCTCACAAATATGGTCAATCTGCTCAGAATCCTCAAGATACTCTAATCGGGAGAGATGATCCGCCACCACATTCTTGACTCCAAGCTTATCCTTAATCGCAATATCAAACTCCTGGAGTAGAAGGATCCATCTGGTCAATCTAGCTTTGGCATCCTTCTTTGCCATGAGGTACCTGATGGCGGTATGATCAATCTAAATGGTCACTCTAGATCCAATGATGTAAGATCTGAACTTATCTAGGGTGAAGACTACGGCTAGCATCTCCTTCTCTGTGACGGTATAGTTCCGCTGCTTGGCATCCAATGTACGACTAGCATAGTGAATGGCAAATGGGACTCCATCCCTCATCTGTCCCAGCACGGCCCCTACGGTAAAATTGGAGGCGTCCGTCATGATCTCGAATGGGAGAGACCAATCAGATGGCTAGAGAACAGGAGCCTCTATAACACAACTCTTGAGAGTCTCAAACGACGATAGACAGTTATCATCAACAAGGAACTCGGTGTCTTTCGTCAGCATGTCAGTCAACAGTCGGGCAAGCCTGCTGAAATCATGAATGAAGCGTCGGTAGAAACCGACGTGCCCTAGAAAAGATCGTAACTGCCGCAAGTTGGATGGTGGATTGAGTTTTCCAATGACATCCACCTTGGACGGATCAACCTCTATGCCCATGATGGAGATGATATGGCCAAGCACCATCCCCTGAGTCTCCATGAAGTGACTCTTCTCCCAAGATAACACTAGGTGAACCTCTATGCATTGTTGAAGGACTCGGTCTAGGCAGTCAAGACAAGAATCGAATCCGTCGCCGTAGACCGAGAAATCATCCATGAAGACATCCAAGCACTACCCCACCATGTCCGAAAATATGGACAACATGCATCTCTAGAATGTCGCCGGAGCGTTGCACAATCCAAATGGCATGCGTCTGAAAGCATATATCCCGAAGGGACAGGTGAAGGTGGTCTTGTCCTGGTCCTCGGGCGCGATGGCCACCTGATTATAGCCGAGTACCCATCCAAGAAGCAGTAATGGCTCTTCCCTGCCAACCTCTCAATAATCTGATCAATAAAGGGCAGGGGGAAATGATCCTCTTAGTGGCCTAGTTCAATCGTCTGTAATCCACACAGACCTGCCAAGAAGTAGGTAACTGGGTAGCGATCTCCTCTCCAGACTCCGTGACAATTGTAGTGATGTCCGTCTTCTTGGGCACCACATGCAACGGACTGACCCACTTGGAGTCGGAGATGGGGTTGATAAAATCGGTGCTCCACAATTTCGAGATCTCCTTCATGACAACATCTCTTAGATTCAGCTTCAGCCATTGCTGGAACTCACGCGACGGCTTTGCCTTATCTTCGAGATAGATATGGTGGGAGCATAGAGCCAGACTAATCTCCTGGAGATTGGATAAACTCCATCCTATCGCCTTGCGGTTCTTTTCAAGAACCCCCATCAGACGAGATTCTTGCTCTCCAGTCAAATCAACGGAGATAATGGCTGGTTACATCTCATGCTCACCCGCAAGGAATCTATACTTCAGCGATGCTGGTAGCGGCTTCAGCTCTGGACAAGTAGGTGCTGGCAAATCTGGCTTCTGAAGAATCCGAGTGTATGCTACCAAATCTGCACGGGAGAATGAGAACTCTCGCTCACAAACTAGATTTGGAGAAGGCTGCTCAACTGGTCTGTCTCTGCTCTGTTCAGAACCATCCTCCTCTCTCGCTGTAGGCTCAGTGGAAGTCAGACATTGTGTCAAATCATCAAACTCTGCCCAATCGGTATCTGACTCTAAGGGATCATACTCACAAAAATCTGTATCACGATCAAGAACCGAATTGGTGGCCTGAAAGGTATCCTGGACCAGGAATGCGATCTCCAATCTCTCCTTTGCTGGCGTCTCTGCATCAGCGAACTCTGAAGGTGAGAGGATGGCATGTGCAACTGGATCTGCCCAAACTACCTCATCATCTGTAATCACAAAGTCGCGGTCCTGGTGGATGTCTCGCCATGCCTCTGTCATCTGCTTTGAATCTGTGGTCGGCTCTGAGCAATCTGAATCTCTCGCTCTAGTCTCCTCGACCGTCTCTATTTGTATACTCTCGCCCTCGACGCGAAAGTACACCTTCCCGCTATCATGGTCGGACAATGCCTTGGATGTGGCCAAGAACGGGCGTCCTAGAATGATGAGGGTATCGGTCACAGACTCAGGGATCTCCATGTCCAACACTACAATGTCCACGGGGAATTTCAGGCCCTGAATAGTGACGACAACGTCCTTCAGCAACCCCTTCACCTCTTGACAGATCGATCAGCAAACTGAAGGACCGTCCTCCTCTGTCGGAGACTGCCCAACTCGAAGCGGTCGAGAAGGGCTGTCGGAAGTAGGTTGATCGAAGAACCGCTGTCTAATAGAGTGCGGTCGAACCTCTGCTCATGAATGTGGCATATGACATACGAGGCTCCTGCATTTGGCCTCTTGGCCGGCAGACGGTTCTGTATCGCGAAACAAGTGGCACGAAAAAGCACATGGATCTCAGAATGATGGTTCCTCCTCTTCCTCCTAACTGTGGTCCTATCTCTGAGTGATCTCTGGAGTAGAGGGATGTGCTCTAAGGCCTCCTGAAGAGTCAGCTGGATATGGAATATGTCTATCATCTGCTAGATGAACTCTATCTGATGACTTTTTTTTGGATTTTCTATTTTCTTCCCCTTTGCCAAGTGAAGTGCTCGTGGAAAGGGGATCACAGGGTCCTTCTCAGATGAAGGACTAGGAGAGGGTCTGGCATGCTCATGAATAGCAGAATCCATACAAACATCATCAATCAACACATGTGGATCCGAAAACAACAAACCCTTTCCTTTATTTCCAGAAATGTCTTGAGATACATGTACAAACGGAAAGACAACAGGACTAGCAAAAGTAGAAATGGTGGACTCAGTACCACCCTCGGCATGTCTCGCGGCATCAGTACTGCTCTCTGGCTCAGCAACTGGGGTGGCGTCATGATATCGTGCCTGACAACTCGGGTTAAGTATGAAAGAAACAATGGTCGTTGTGACCCAAATCACCAAGCGCGGTCAATCGGAATAAATTATATTTTAACCACTTAATAAAAGATCAAACAATCAAAGCAAATGTATGCGGTT
This sequence comes from Ottelia alismoides, assembly GCA_037367405.1. NCBI lineage: Eukaryota > Viridiplantae > Streptophyta > Magnoliopsida > Alismatales > Hydrocharitaceae > Ottelia > Ottelia alismoides. The sequence continues at coordinate 176,433 of JAZKJV010003596.1, forward strand.
TTCGCTATTCTTTTTACCTGGTATAGTGACCATGGTCGAATACAATGAGCATGATTTAAAAACTTTGCAGTCAGATTTCAGAAATGATTTTTAGTGGTTTTTATTTTTATATTTTTTTGTATTTTTAGAATAAGACACAATATGCACAAGTGATAAAACACACAACCCACACTCCTTTTGTATTTTTCAAAGTAGTCAAAAATATTCAGAAAATTGAAAAGAAAATGTTTTTGTGTTTTATATATTTAAAAATATTTTTGGTAATTTTCGGATTTTTCTGTTTTTATGATTTCTAAAAATCAAAAGGTGTAAAATAGAGCAAATGGTGTACAACCAAGAGTATTTTCCAACTTAAAAATACTTAAGTGCCCAATACTCCTGGAAATAATTTTTAATACAAATTACAAAGCAATATCTACAATTAGAAACTGAAATCACAATTTTTAGATTTTTCTAGAATTTTGTACAATTTTTAAGATTTTGGTGTTTTGCAATTTTTGAATTTTTATAAACGATCTAAGTAGAAAAATTGAACAGAAATTACAACAATCAAAGATGCACCTATAATATTTTTTTGGATTTTTTAGGCTAATTTTTGAATTTTTTATGAATTTTACAATTTCGCGTAAACAAAAAGACACTATTTTTTATTTTTTAAATATATCAAAAGTCAAAAAAATTCATGAAAAATTTATACAATGAAGAACACAACAGCAGGAACATACATTATTTTTTTGAGAATTTTCAGATCAATAAAAATATTTATTTCAGTCAGAAGAACATGCAAATTATTGTTCTGGAAATGTAGGGACCAAATTGCAATTATGCAAAAGTTTTGAATTGAGTAAGAAGAACATAAAACTTGCAGGAATAAATGGAAGTTTACCCAATAAACATGTGCCACGCACATGACTTGAGCTCTGATGGGGATTTCTTCTCAATTATGGACACTTCTAGGGACTTTTCCGCAGTTATCTAAATATCTCTTTTTTATTCAAAGGCCCTCCCGAGCGGCGCCGCCGCCTGTGGAGGCGCGCAGCAGTGTACGGCGGACGACGAGAAGTCTGGCGGCAAGGCGCGCGGGGCGGCGCGCTGTCGACAGACGATGGAGGTGCGGGCGGCGCGCGTGGAGGCGCGGGTGGCCGACATGACGTTGGAGCGGAGGGGCGAACGCGCTGGACGGAGATGGCACGAGGGTCACCGGTCGCGTGGCCGGGGAAGGGCGGCGTCGCTGGAGCGCGTGGGCTGCGTCGATGCGGGCGGTGGCGTGCTGCGGTCGACGGAGGTGTGCCGCCCTCGCACGGCGGGAGGGCAACGGGAGGACCGCGCACGGGATCTGAAGGCTGGAGGACGGCGGAAGACGCGGCGCTCCACCGCGCGGGCTTCGGCGGCTGAAGCGCGGTGGTGGCCTGGCGGAGCGGCGCGAGAGGGCAGCCTGCGGATGATGGTGGCGCGGGAGCTGCTCGCGGTGCGCCGCCGGTGGCGTGCGGGGCGGCAGGGGGTTGCGACCCTACGGCTGTTGAGTTTTTTTTTAAAATTTTTTATTAACTGTAAGCAGAACCGTGAAGAAGAAGGAATTTTTTTAAATTTTTTTTGTAGGAAAATATAAACTTGAATTAAGAAGAAATTTTTTATTTTTATAAGAACATGCAAAACAAAGGTTAAAGGAAAACAACCATTTTTTTACTTTTGTTATTTATTCCTGCAAAACAAAGATTAAAGAGAAAAGACAACAAAATTTTATTTCTTTTTTTAAGTTTTCCCTGTAAAAACAAATGTGAGATGAAAAGGAAAAACAATTATGTGATTTTTTATTTTTTATTTATTTATATACAATAATAGGAAGTGTGAATGGTCAGATCTTGGTGAGGCGTGGAGGAGAGATCCGTATCTCCGACCATCGTTTGTGGTTGGAGGTGGAAGGTTGCGTAAGGTAGAATGTGAAATGCGAAGATTAGAAAATGAGATGAAAATCGGTTTCGGAGGCGGATCAAAGTGTGGTGGAAAATTTTTAGATTTTTGATATCTAAAATTTAATATGTCTAAGCAGAAAATAAATCTACGATTTACCTGCGACAAGTGACAAGAAATAAAAATGGATCTCATCTCGGGGTTCGGACATGCCATGATGGCCTCGACGATGATCGACGCGCTGTCACCGGACGACTCGAAGGCTAGGCACCTTCTTCACAAGAATGTTATCGGAGATCGGGCTCCTCTCCACCAAAGATCGATCAAGAGAAAATGAGGGAGGAGCCCATTAAAAATAAGACAAAATTAAAAATGGAAAATATCTACAAATGAGGAAGGTGTTTATTGGTTATTTAAATAAATAAAATAATTAAATATATTAAATAATTAAATAAAAATGAAATTCGGAATTAAATAAAATAATTAAAATAATAATTTACGAAACTTAATTAGCCATCTTAATGGTGATTATTTAAGGTAGAAAATCAAATCTTATATACATGGAATATTTTCAAATCAAATAAATGAAATAAATCAATCAATCAATCAAATGTCGTATTTAAATTAAATTATTTAATTAATGTGAGTTATTTTATTTTTTGGTGATTTTTATTTAAGGAAGTTAGTTGTATACACATATTATATACATATAATACACTATACATATATACAATAGGGAAATAATTTATAAACATAATTTTTTTAATTTTATTATTTCTATTTTTTCTTTATTTTTAATGAAAATATTATTTACAAATATGTACATTATGTATATAAAAATAAATATGAATAAATATATACAATAGATAATGGGAAAACTGCACAAGACACCCCCAGAAAACTGACTTTTTAACCGTAACTCCAAAAATCATGAAACCACAGCCATTTGAAAGATAATTTAATTTATAGTATGATGGAAGTGAGTTTGGTTCGATTTGATCTCGTATGGAGTTGGAATTGGTGTTTCAATTGTCACTTTGCAGCTTTTTCTGGGTGTAATTATTTGCAATATATACATTATTTAATTTACACTTATTTTTATTATTTACAACATATTTTTATTTACAACTTTTGTTTACAAAAATAATTAATTTGAAGTCAATTTATGTACAAAAAATTGGTAAGTTTTGTACAAATATACATAAAAAAATATTTACAAAATATCTTTTTGGATTTTTGACAGAAGAACCTATCTCCACCCCTACTTATTCCTGGTCGATCAGGTCAAGTCTTGACCTACTCTCGGGTTCAGGTCAGTCTGTATTTATTGCATAAATACCTCCTTTCTTTTTCTTTTCTTCTTTTCTTTTATTTTTGTACAAAAAGTGTTAAAAATGCAATTTTAACAAATGCATGCAAAATAGTAAAATTATGAAATTAGTTGGTATTTACAGGTGTTTGACTAAGAAAATGAAGATAAAATAAAAGAATAAAGGCGATGAATCGTGGATTCATCACGTCAGTACCACCTCCTCCAACTGGTGAATCGACGGCCTCAGTACCGTCGGCTTGATCAACGTCCCTAGCGGCATCAGTACCACCATAATCATCTCTCGCGGCGTCAGTACCGCTCTCCACGCCTGGCTCACTGGAAGTGGCGTGGAGTCGTCGCTCAGACGAGGCGCCGCCTGTTTGCATCCTACCGCTCCTAAGTGTGACAAAATCAGCATCAAACATGTCTGTAGACAAATCACCAAAAGAATCACCAGGAGTTGTAATCTTTGTGAACTCTACCTGCTCAGACTTCCTCTTCAGATTGTTTGGATTCAGCTCAATCTGGGCAGGGATGGCGGCCTTCCCTGTCACTATCTCACGCATCTCCTGGAGGAACTCATCCATATCTCGTCTGAAGGTAGCCTGCTGCTCGGTCATGAGGCGGACTAGGTCGTTCAAGGCGGGGTTCTCATAGGCTGGTCCATGAGATCCCGATGGGTGGCCTCGCTGGTAGTGAGGTTGTTGCTGTGGCTGGTGCGGGTGAGAGGGGTACTGTTGTGGGTGATGCTGCTGCTGAGGCTGATCACGCCTCCAAGAATGTCCCTATTGATAGGGATGAGGACCATACTGCTGTTGGGGCTGGGATGATTGCTGCTGTACTGGGGGTTGTGGCTGCTGGTGCTGCTCTCGTCGATGGTCCACCCTGAACTGGAGGCTGCTGCTGGGAATTGGCACCTCCGGATGACCAACGGAATCCGGGATGGTCTCGTCGGATACCGGGCTGGGGTCGGTCGTACCAAATCTCGTTGACATCCATCACGGTTCCGGCTCATAAGGGGGCGGCAGGAGTAATGCCAGAGGCTGATCCGACTGGTAGACCACCATCTGAATGTCTGGAGATGGTGGTGTCCGGTAGTACGGTTGCGGCTGCTGGTACAGCTCCACCTGTACAAGGTGAACCTCTCTAGGTTGGGTGGAGTGCTGAGACGAGTTGTCGCTGCTGCTCGGATCTCCTTGTGACTGAAGACGGGGCTGAGAAGCTGTCTGTGCCTCCTGGAGACACATGACATGTGTCTTTATATCACTCAACAAATGTGCCATCTGATCCATCTGAGATATGCTCTGGCAATGCTTCTTCTCTATCAGGTCCATCCGGTCCAGCTTCTCACTAATGATGCCCATGTCGGTGGCTATGGACTCGGCCTGTGAAGCTGCTGCTGACGAAGTGGAAGGACCGGCATCGACCCGTGCTATCCTCTGAAACTGCACGGACTGTGGTTAGGGGCGTCCTTGAGTGTAGAGTCGTGTTTGGGACATCACTGTATAGTTCTCGATCATCTCCTCGTAGATGGCCCAGACCTGATCCTCATCCTTGGCAAAGTAGGAACCACCACAAGAAGCATTCATCAGGCCCTGCAGCTCTGGTATCAACCCGCAGAAGAAGCTCTGAACTAGGTTTGACTTCATGATGTTGTGGTGCGGGCATCTGTCAGTAAGCTCTCTGAACCTCTCTCATGCCTCGTGAAACTGCTCGTTGGGGAGCATGGAGAAGTTGCTGATCAAGGCCCTCGCTGCATTGGTCCACCCGAGTGGATAGTACTTGTGCAAGTACTCGGTGCGGAGCTGCTCCCAGGTGTACACAAACTTCCCCAAATTCTTCAGCCAGGTGGCTGCACTATATGCTAGTGAAAAGGGGAAGGCAATCATACGGATGGTGTCTTCGTCCACCTGTCGATCATGGACGGTGCTGCAGATCATCAGAATCTCCTGGAGATGGAGATGGGGCTCCTCAGTAGCAAGCCCGTGGAAGCGGGGAAGAAGCTGAAGTGTGTTCGGAGGAAACTTGAAGTCCCCACGATCGTCGGAAGTACCACCCAGCTGTGTGTCTGAGTCGATCCGGGGTTGTGCAACTCCCGCATCGGTCTCGGTTGCTCTGCTACTGCTGCTGCTGCGGCTACTGGCTGATGGGGATCCCTGCGTCCATTAGCTCGCGGTTGGTCTGTTGCGGCTCTCAGTCTCTCCATCTCTCTCCTCATGTCCACCATGAATGCCCCTTGGTCCCGTATCTGTCTCTTCATCATCTCGAGGAGGCTAACATGGTGGTGTTGATCGCACCCTGGTCCAGAACGTATGTGGTCATCTCTGGCCTCGGACCATCGATGCGCTCCTCACTGCTGGCCATGGTCTCTGCAAAGGCAAAAGATCCAAACTCAGGTACCAAAATATCATCAGTATGTTGTCTCGCATCTGGCACTGGCATCTCAGGTATAGAAGAAGGGTGGTCAAGGGGGAATAGGCGAAATCGAACTCGGGTTCGGAGAGCGGGTCTGGGCCTCACGAACCAACCAAGATGAGTGGACTGGAGTGCTGAAAAGCGGTGCAGCCAGAGGCTGCCTAAGGGACCTCCTGCCCATAATCTTGATCTGGAGAGTCTGGCAGATGAGATCTGGAAACAAACAAGATGAGCAAACAAACCCCAAATTCACCTACTCCACGCTGAGCTGAAGACCGTAAGAGCTCGATCAATTATCTTGTCTATTTTATTTAGGTGATCATGTCAGGATATCAGAGCGGTTACGTGACCTCGTAGGAATCCAATCCGCCAACCAGACTGTCTCGTATAAAAGGCCGGTAGTCTGATCGGGGCTCGGATGTGGCTCTAGCCTAGTGTGCGGGTCACTCTCTCGCGCAATCAAACCAGACAACGAGGGAGTTGCTCTCCCCAAGATAGATTTTTAGGTGAAGTGTCTTTTAGGGTCAAGTTTGTTTAGCAGTCCCAATTTTATAGTTTTTTCTTTTTTAGGTATTTTTCAGATAAAAATAAAGCCTAACGAATTTTTCGGTTCTCCTGATTATTTTAAGTCCGAAAATCGGGGGGAAAAGAAGAAAAAGCCGATGCGTGGGAATCAATGATGCTTGCAGAGTAAGAAATGCGTACCTGACTCTATTAGTCTACATGCAGGGTGATACGCGCATAAATAAAAGACTGAATATAAACTACCTATATGATGCACGCGGAAAACCGTCCCTAGCAGAGCAATTTTTACACCAGAGAACAGTAGCCGGGTACTCGAGCCTAGGTCCTGAGTCCTATCTTGGGAGCCGCTCGGTGTCTGCCACAACAGATCCTGCACGTGCTGTATGTAACTCCTCAAGGCACGTGGACTAGAGCTCTAATAATCCGGCTTTTTCTTGTGAATTAATTAATTAGATCCAATTATTCGAACTATAGGTACATGTAGATAATTTGGTGTTTGGATCCTAATTAATTACGTCACAATCAATGAAAATCCTAAGCTAAGGCTGAAAACCGCGCAAATCAAGTAAGTAGTAAATAAACGGTCAAAAGCTGCGAAAACCGCGAAAAACTCGGTGAGGTCCTTGATAAACGCATGATTCAAGGGGTCTAATGTCTCTCACAAGGCAGAGACAACCGTGTCGTTGTGGTGACCCTCAATGAATCCCGTATTTAATCAACAATGAACCCACACAATATAATTCAACCAATGAAGAATAAGAGTGGAGTCAAATTTATTTTTAACTCTAAATAAAAGATGTATAGATGCAAGTATGTAGAGAGTTCGAACACAAGGAGCAAGGCAGGATAGATCAACAAGTGTGTGTGTGTGTGTATGTGTGTGTGTGTCTGTGTGTGTGTGTGCGTGTGTGTGTGTGTGTGTGTGTGTGTGAATGTGATGTATTGTTTACACTATGCAATGTAAAGGTTTTTGTGGGTTTTTAGTTTTTTATATATTTTTTATTTTTAATTTTTAATTTTGTATTTAGGTTTTTGATTTTCTGATTTATGTTTTCTTTTTATATTTAATATTTTTGTATTTTCTTTTTCAATAATAGAATATATATACAAAGTAAAGGAGAGAGGATTAGAGTATTTATAAAAATAGGTAAAAATAGTCAACAAGTAAGGAATAAAATGTTTTTGGTCTTTTTATATTTTTCTACTGTTTTTGTGATTTTTGGGGATTTTTCAGAATCTTTTTGGTATTTTTAAAAGCTAAAATACAAGAAAACAATGAAAGAAGGTTCTGGCCGAAATTAAAATATGAATGAAAAATATCAAACAGCCACAAAATTTTCCCAAATTAATTTTAAATAAAAGACAATAGAATAGATAAGCTACAGAACCTGAGTTTATATTTTTAGGAATTTTCTATGATTTTTTAGATTTTTTTGAAGTTTTTAAGGGTTTTCTAATTTTAAAGTTTTTTGTTTTGAAATTTTAATGATTTTTGGATTGACACTAAAATATGATAATACAAGCAAAATATAATTTTTTTGTAATTTTTCAAAAAGTTTTTATAATATTTATGGATTTCTAATGCAAGCAGTATGAAAAATGCACGTTTTTGATTTTTAATAATGCAATCTATAAATATGGCATGAATGAGCAAGTTAACAGGAGCCTATGGTATTTTTTTGGTAATTTTTCGAGTTAAAATGATGCATGAAACAAATGCAAACATCCAAGCAAAAATACAATACTGGCAAGGGCATACATGTAAATACACAGAAGTTCAAGGGCCTACTTGCAATTTTTCCAACTATATATAACATTAAATACAAGTTTCTGGACCTAAAAATAAATACCCAAACCAGGAGGGGATTCGTTGCAAAATGTCCAACTCATGCGCACTGGACACGTGACCTGGCAGGGGTATTTTTGCAATATTACAAAGTTCTAGGGGCTCAGATGCGAGTTTTCCAAAACATTACAACTTAATTAAAAATTTCATGGACTGAAATGAAATAAACAAACCCTAGGGGGGTCCTTGCAAAATACCCAGCCCCCTCACGCGCAGGGGCACATGAGGTGACGTGGATAGGACCTAAATGTAAATATGAAAACTACGGGGGCTTAAATGAAAATATTACAGAAATATTTAAACTACAACTTAGAGTTTATGGACTGAAATGAAATACAAAATTTGGCGAGGGTGAAAGTGCAAAAATACCCATGCCTAATATCCTCGTGCACGATCGAACGACGGAGGGGCCGCTCACTTATCCACGTGGTGCGCGCACACGCGCGATGACGGTTCGACGATGATCGGTGCGGATCAGACCTGGAGAAGAGATAGACGGTCGACGCGAGCTCAGATCGGACGGTTGGCGATCAAACTGGAGCGGGTCTCGGATCGGACGGCGGAGAGGCGAAGAGGAAGAACGGGGAAGAGCGCCGGCGAGGCGAACTTCCCCGAGCTCGATCTCAGATCTTTGGCTGTCTGGACGCATGCAAAGTGGACCGACGTGCTCTTGGGAGGTTAGGCTGGATGCTGGAGGGCTCGGGTTTATTGAAGGAACGTCAAGGTCCTGCCGCAAAGGCAGCGGAGCTCTAGGCTCCAGGTGACTCCGGCGAAGTACGCAAAATGGCCCCCAGGGGCTTTGACTATTCCTTGACCTGCAAAAAGAGGTGAGAGGGTCCAGGGCAAACTGCCTGGACCCCGCGGTGGCGAAATGGGATGGTCGGAGATGGTCGATGCGAGGCGAGGGGACGTCAGCCGGAGGTGCGCTCCGGCGATGAGCGATGGGGGCGAATCGAATGATGAGACTCGGATTTTTTTTGGAGTTTTTTGCTCCTGAAGCTAAGGGAAATGAAATGAAGCGAAAAGGAAAGGGAAAAGGGCAAACCTCGAAGGTGGAGGACCTGTGGTGGTGGAACCTCGACGCTGGAGGTCGGCGGAGGTGGTGGAGCCGCTATAAGGCCTCCTCGACTCGCCTGAGGGTCTGGATGCAGAGCTGTCACCTCCAGCAACACGACGCACGCCAAAGGGAGGAGGAAATCTCTCCAAGAAGGGTTCTAACTCCATCTTGAAGGTGGCGGGTCGGCTATATACAAGATGGTGGCGTCTTCTTCGAGCGTGGGCCACGCGTGCATAAAGGAGATTTTGCGTGATCTGAAGGCACGGCATGAGAGTGTGATGATCAGGGATGAATTCCCAAGAAGGAGGCGAGGCCAAAAGATTGGGTGCCAAAATTTCTTGAAAATGCGGCAAAATCACGGGCGTCAGAGGCTTGCAGGCCTCGGTCAGGGAGTTGACCAAGGTCAACAAGCGACCGCGCCTGATTGGTCCACGTGGACTAATCAGAAAAAGGCAAGTCAAAAATTGTTTGGAAATTCAAAATAAAATAGTAAATGAATTTATTAATTTTAGGTTATAAAATAAAAAATGTTTCTTATTTTCTAAAGAATTTTTTAGTGATTTTTATTTCTTTTTATGAGGTATATAATTACAAGTTACCTTTTATGACTTATAGGTATATGTATATATATTTTTTAATATTTTTTTTGTGTATTTAATTTATTTATTTTTGTTTATTATTTTATAAAATGTTTTTATAAACTTGAATATATTTTTATTTTATTTTTATGATGTATTTTATACACTTAATAAAATAAGTATTAGTTATATAGGTATGTATATAGGTAAGATACCTAGGTGTTATATACATGTATTTTTATTTTGTATTTTCTTTAAGTTTCTATTCTGATTTTAATGTACAAATATGTTATAAATAATATTTACAGAATTATAAAAATATAACCTTATATAAATAACGAATAAATAATAAAATGAATGTTTTAATCTGTACAAGTATACAATAGGGGTCCAAAACTCAACTTTCAAACCGTAACTCCGAAAAATACGAGACCTCCTTCATTAAATAGATTATTTTAAGATATATACAATTAAAGTGAGTTTGGTACATTTCGAGTTTTTATTTGCAAGATACAAGCCTGGGAAGTTGGAATTCTGGAATCTTATTCAGACCATAACTTTTTATCTGTACATTATTTTTCAGTGAAATCAATTTTGTATTTTTCTATATTTAATTATGTATAAATTTCATGTACAAAGTTCTTTTATTTGAGGTATAAAAAGTAGAACCAAAAATAGGTCCCAAAAATGAATAAAGAATGAAGGAATATTTATTGTATTTGACCCTTATCTCCCCCTACTTTATTCCTTGTTGACCTATTCATCAAGATGCCTAGGTCTTGGGGTTTTGGGTCATAAAATATTTACAATATTTTATTCTTTTTCTTTTCTTTTATTTATTCTATAATTTTGGCTTTAATTACAGTATTTTATACACTATTTACATGCACATGCATGGATGCTAAGATGACGGAATTAAGGGTATTTACACGCATTTGCTAGGGTTTTTGATGCCAAAATGATAGAATAAAGATGATAAATTGTGGCTTCACCATCCCCCTATACTTTATCTTTGCTAGTCCCTAGCGAACACTTATGCAATGAGTGTAGAAAGAAAAAGAAAGAAAAGAAAAAGAAGAAAGATGGCTTAAATTTGATTATCAAATTTGTCTTCACAAAATCAAAGTTTGGAGCTTAAGTTAGACCTTTGAAATTTTAGTGCGGGCAGAACCTTAGTGAGAACTAGATTTGAAATCCAACAGTCCCTGAGAATCCCAAAACTCTTCTCAAGTCTCCTCAATAGCCAGGTCAGAAATACTTCAACTCATACGCAAACCCTTACGACTATGAATATGACTTGTACAGTGTAAGTGATAGTGACTCTCCCCAAATGAAATGACAAAGAGATTGACTTCTCCAATATGACAACCCAATGATTTCCCAATCCAACAACTCATCCTTCAAGGAGAAGGGTATTCCCTTCTAAGATCAAGTGGCAACCGGCCCAAGAGGAGGGGAGTGAAGAGAAGAATGGACAGTAGCCAGTGTAGCTACCTATCCTAGGATGCAAGACCAGTGTAGTCAAGTCATCCAACTGCAGGCTCACATGATTTGACTTTGAAGTTCAAGCTTGCTTATTTGACTATACAACATATGTACACTCCGGTAGGCATTCTTATTTTTGTACAGGCCTGTCCACTTTTTTGGAGTTTTTGCTTTTTGCATTTTTTTGAATACTATATACAGCAGCATTTACATATGGAGTTTTTCCTCTTGAGCCAGTAGACTATCCCTCTTTTGAAGCTTTATTGCAACCCACGATCCCCTATCCTCGAAACTCATCATCACTGGACGGGTTGGGGCGCACTTCCCTCCCTAGAGGAGGACAAATGTTTCCATCTGTGTGCGTCTCATACCGGCAAATCCAACCCCCTCACCACTCCAACTGAGTTGAGCCGTGTGAAAGGTGCAGGTGTTCAAGTTAGGTCATTATCAACAAGAGTCGTGCGTGTGATCCTAAATACTCTACTTAGGCAGTCAAGAATCCATTGAACCAAGTCCCGTGATCCTCAAAGAATTAAGTCAACTAGACCTGAAGTACCTCAATCTCAGTTCCTATAAGGTTCCTATTAATTAGATAGATTTAAGGTCCAACCAAGCTCCAATCTTCGGATTTTACTTAGACTCGTTCAACTATCAAACTCAATACGAAAAGTGCGAATGCCATCAAATGCTATGAAGAAAATATTTTTGTGATGCAATTTTCATGATTTTTGAAATTTTTATGGGCTTTTGAAAATATAATGCATATGCATTTTTTAGATTTTTGAACAGTTTTTCAAATGTTTTTGGGTTTTAAATTTTTGCACATGTTTTTGGGATTTTTGAAAACAAAAGGTTTTGGCTAAACACTAGGTTAAAATATTTACACGGGAGTGCTTCTGATATTTATAAGAAGTGGATTTTAAGAATTTACAAGGGTAAGTGCTCAATTTTATAAGTATATATACAGTGGATTTTGGTGTGATGTATGTATTCCTCAAACTTATTTGACACAGGTTTTTCAAACAATTTTGAAAACTATAGTCCAAAATAATTTTTACAAACATTTTACAAACATGTACACACATTTGAAAATCAATTTACAAAGGTTTTCCAAACAGTATATATAGATTTTTCAAGTATTTTTGCAACCATTTTTCAAACCCTTTGCAAATCGTTTTTCAAAATTTTTATTTCACACAAAGAAAATAATTTTACAATCAAAATAATTTTACAATGGTTGAAAACATGCACAAAACATTTTCCAAATAGTTTTCAAAAGATTTTTCACACAGATTTTCAAACTATTTTTCAAACATTTTGCAGATAATATTTCCACCTGATTTATTAATCAGTAAATACACAAAGAATTTGAGGAGTATGAACATCTTTTTATTAAAGTTGTTAATGAATTTTAACACGTATAATTAGCCATATTTATTAGTAAAAGTACAAAAGTACGAGTTATGGCTAAAGTATATACACAGTATATACGACCCCCCTATACTTAGCTTGAGTTGTCCTCATAGATCTGAGAGAAAAAAGAAGACATAACTCGCAATGAGTATAGAAAAGTCTAAAGAATAAAGGGATAATAGATGAATAAATAAACGAATGAACTGAGAAGTTGACCGTCCCCCCTATACTTAGGATCAAATAATCCTAAGTATAGCAGACTGTATACAAAGCAGGGAGGGTCAAGGGTGGGAATGAACAGATCGTACTCAAACTGTCTCCCCCTATACTTAGGGTAAGATATCCCTAAGTATAGACAAGAAGAGGAGACAATGGAGAGGATCAAAGAATAGAAGAAACTCATGGTGCACACCCCCTATACTTAGGATAAAGTTCGTCCTAAGCATAGCAAAATCATAAGATGGCGATGGAGTGTGAACCATAAAGCATGAGCGATCGATGTACAGATGAATCTATATACAATGTCGGATCTCAGTGATAATCATGTATGAGAGGCAAAAGGTGTGAGTCAAAGAAATATCTCAAACCAGAAGAATCGGGGAAACATCAACGGTCGGCGGGTCATGATCAAGATATGGTTTCAAGTGTTGACCATTGACTCTAAAGGTGGAAGATGATGAAGGTTCGGATATATCAATGCTTCCATTATCATGCACCTTCCGGACCACATATGGTCATTTCCATTTACGTCATAGTTTCCCTGGGAATAATTTCAATCTGGCATCAAATAGCCATAATTGTTGATTTGGCTCAAATTGTTTATGGCTGATTCGGAAATCGTGCCACACTTTCACTTTCTCCTTATACTGTAGGTCACTTGAGAAGGTTGTATCTCTTGGTTCTTCCAGGGCTTCCAACTCTGCTCTCCTTTGTTCTCCTACACTCTTGGGATCTAATAATAGCTCTGTAACTGCCCAAAGTGACTTATGATTTATCTCCACTGGTAGATGGCACGGCTTGCCATAGACGAGACTAAAGGGAGATGTCCCTAATGGTGTCTTGAAATAAGTCTGGTAGGCCCACAAGACCGAGTCCAAAAGTTGTGACCAATCCTTTCGATCTAGGTGGACTACTTTCTGTAAAATTGTCTTAATCTCTCTATTTGAAACTTCAACAAGACCATTAGTCTGAGGGTGGTACGGCGTGGCAACACGATGGTCAATGCCGAACTCGTCTACAAGGGCCCTAACTTTATCATTAATGAAATGAGACCCCCCATCTGAAATCAGAACTCTGGGTACCCCGAACCGTGAAATGATATTTTTCCTCAAGAAACGACATACGATTTTAGCATCTGCAGCTCGAGCGGGGATGGCCTCAACCCAACGACTCTCATAATCCACAGCGAGCAGAATGTACTCGAATCCCTAAATTTTAGGAAATGGGCCCATGAAATCAATTCCCCATGCATCAAAAACCTCATAAAAGTGAATGGGCTGCATGGGCATCATGTCTCTCTATCCGCAAGTACCCATCTTCTGACAATCAGTACACCTCTTCACAAACTCATCAGAATCCTCAAAAAGGGTAGGCCACCAAAGGCCGGATTGGAGCACCTTCTGTGATGTCCGTCTCCCAGAATGATGTCCTCCTGCCTCAAGCTTGTGGCAGTAGGTGAGGACGTTATGCTGCTCAGCTTGAGGAATGCACCGTCTCCAGATATTGTCCCCTCCTTCATGATAAAGGACGGGATCCTCCCAATGGTACAACTTGGCCTTCACAAGGAAGGTCTCAAGATGTTGTCTAGGCCAACCTTGTGGAATGGATTTGGCAACAAGGTAATTCACAATGTCAGCATACCATGGAAGAGAGGTGATAGCAAGGATCGCCTCGTCTGGAAAAGTCTCAGTGATAGGTGCTATGGGCTCAGATTCCTCAAGGTTCTCCAAGCGGGAGAGGTGATCTGCCACAATATTCTTAACTCCAGGTTTATCCTTAATCTCAATATCAAATTCCTGGAGGAGAAGGATCCATCTGGTTAATCTGGCTTTGGCATCCTTCTTCGACATCAAGTATCGAATGGTAGTACGGTCTGTAAAAATCGTCACTCTAGATCCAAGAATGTAAGATCTGTACTTATCCAAAGCAAATACTACCGCTAGCATCTCTTTCTCAGTCACAGTGTAATTCCTTTGAGCCGCATCCAACGTCCGGCTAGCGTAGTGTATGGCATAGGGTAATCCATCACTCCTCTGTCCAAGCACAGCCCCAATAGAATAATCTGAAGCATCCGTCATGATCTCAAATGGGAGAGACTAATCGGGCGGCTGAAGGACAAGAGCCTCGACAACTAAATTCTTGAGTGTCTCGAAGGACTTAAGACACTTATCATCTACAAGGAACTCGGTGTCTTTAGTCAATAAATTTGTAAGCAGTCGGGCTATTCGACTGAAGTCCTGAATGAACCGTCGGTAGAAACCGACATGCCCCAGAAAAGACCGCAACTGTCTCAAATTGGATGGTGGATTGAGTTTTCTAATGATACCCACCTTGGTCGGATCAACCTCCATTCCCCTATTGGAGATGATATGACCAAGGACTGTCCCGTGAGTCACCATAAAGTGGCTCTTCTCCCAAGATAGTACAAGGTTTACCTCTATGCAGCACTGCAGCACTCGGTCTAGGCAGTCAAGACAAGCATCAAACCCATCGCCATAGATCGAGAAATCATCCATGAAGACCTCCAAACAGTCAGCTATCATATCCGAAAAGAAGGACAACATGCACCTTTGGAATGTCGCAGGGGCGTTACATAGACCAAAGGGCATCCGTATGAAATCATATGTCCCAAATGGACAGGTGAACGCCGTTTTATCATGGTCTTCGGGTGCAATGGCCACTTGACTGTATCCGGAGTACCTGTCAAGAAAACAGTAATGACTCTTCCTGGCTAACCTCTCGATAATCTGATCAATAAATGGTAGCGGGAAATGATCATTCTTGGTGGCCTCATTCAAACGTCTGTAGTCCACACAGACCCTCCAAGAAGTGGGTATCCGGGTGGTTATCTCTTCTCCGGACTCATTCACAACTGTAGTGATACCCGTCTTTTTGGGTACCACATGTAAAGGACTAACCCACTTGGAGTCGGAGATGAGGTAGATAAAATCGGTGCTCCATCATTTAGATATCTCCTTCATTACTACATCTCGAAGATTCGGGTTCAGCCGTCGCTGGAACTCACACGAAGGCTTAGCGTCCTCCTCGAGGTAGATATGGTGGGAGCACGGGGCCGGACTTATCCCCTTGAGATCGGCCACGTTCCATCCTATCGCCTTGCAGTTTCTTTTAAGAACCTCCATCAGACAAGATTCTTGTTCTCCAGTCAAATCTCTTGAGATAATGACTGGGTGCATTTCAGGCTCACCTGCAAGGAATCTGTACTTGAGTGACTGCGGCAAAGGGTTCAATTCTGGCTTGGTGGGAGCTGGCAAATCTGGCTTCTGATATGTCTGCGTGAAAGCAACCAGATCTGCATGTGAGAACTCTCGCTGTATGTGATCATCTGACGAAGGGAACCCTGCTGGTGTGGCTATCATCTGTGCTGGATCGCTCTCCGTCCTATATGTCGGCTTATCTGGAAACAGACATGGAAAATATGTATCAAAATCCTTCCAATCAAAGTCTGCCTCATCTGAATCAGTACAATCATCAATGTCATTATGCAATACGCAACTGTCAACCTGTATGGTGTCCTCTGCCAAGGGTGTGCTCTCCGAACTCTCGTCTGCCCCAAAAGGTGGGTACTCTGAATCTGCAGGTATGGCGAGGGCTCGTGTATCTGGATCTTCCCAAACTACTTCATCATCGGTCATCACAAAATCACACTCCTGGTTGACGTCTAACTCGGCATCTGCCATCTGCCCTGTATCACTGTTCTGCTCTGAGCAGGCTAAATCTCTCGCTTTGATCTCGTCGATCGTCTCTATTTGTATACTCTCACCCTCTATGCGAAAGTACACCTTCCCACTATCATGGTCGGCCACTGCCTTGGCTGTGGCCAAGAATGGACGTCCTAGTATGATGGGGGCATCAATCACTGACTCAGGGATCTCCATATCCAATACTACAAAGTCCACGGGGAATTTCAGACCTTGAATGGTGACGACCACGTCTCTCAACAACCCCTTCGGCCTCTTAATCGATCAATCAGCAAACTGAAGGACTGTCCTGCTCCGAAGAAGAGGGTCAAACTCGAATCGGTTAAGTAAGGCTGTCGGAAGGAGGTTGATAGAAGAGTCGCTGCCTAATAGAGTACGGTCGAATTGTTGCTCAATAATCTGGCATCTGACATAAGGAGCTCCTGCATCTGGGCGTTTGGCTGGCAGATGGTTCTGAATGGCACAACATGTGGCACAGGTGAGCACGTGGATTTCTCCTCTATTGTTCCGCCTCTTCCTGCGCACAGTGGTTTTCTCTCTCAGATTCTTTTGGAAGAGGGGGATGTGCTCAAGTGCGTCCTGTAGAGTCAGCTGGATCTGGAATCTGTCTATCATCTGTTGGCTGAACTCTAACTGCTGGGTCTTTTTGGGATTTTCTTTTTTATTCCCCTTAGTCAAACCGAGTGCTTGAGGGAAGGGGATAGAAGGGCCCTCCTCAGACAGAGGTTTAGGAGAAGATTTCTGACCCTGTGAATGATTGTAATCCATGCAATCATCATCATTCATCACACATGGAGTTGGAATTGATAGAGAAACCTTTCCTTTATTCATTTTTTTGGTCTTTTTCTCATTGTCCAGAGATACAGAAAATGGATGTATAGAAGGTTGGAATACATATTGATTTAAAATGGGGGAATCAACACCACCCAAAATTTTCTTCTTTGTGGCCTCAGTACCGCAGTCTTGTTCATCATCAAAAATGGTGACCAGCACCACCGTCTGCATCTGGTATTATGACGGCCTCAGTATCATCATCTGGAAGGTCATCCTTGGTGGCATCAGTACCGCCATCATCATCATCATCATTGTTAGAAGCATCGGCACCGCTTTTCTCCTCATCTGGGGCTCTAGGATCTCCATGGTGTTGTCCCTCAAATGAGTCACCGCCGGCTAGTTCCCTACCGCTCCTAAGTGACACGAAGTGAGTATCAAATATAGAATGCATGTTATTCAAATAAGCACTGGGAGTGGTATCCTCTGCAAACTGTACCTGCTCAGACTTTCTCTTCAAGTTATCCGGATTCGGCTCGCTCTGTGCAGGTATGGTGGCTTTGCCCTTCATAATGTCCCTCATTTCCTGCCGGAACTCGTCCATTTCTCGCCGGAAGGAGGCCTGCTGATTGGAGAGCAAGCGGGCGAGATCATCAAGTGCTGGGTTCTCCAAGGCAGGTGCGGGAGAACTGGGAGTGTTCCCTTGCTGGAACTGAGGTTGCTGTGGGACTGAGAGTACTGCTGCTAGTATGGCTGTTGTCGCTGCCTCCACTGCTGTCCCTGATAGGTGGGACGAGGACCATGGTGAGACTGTGAGTGGTGGGAATACTGGGGCAGCTGCTGCTGTTGTTGGCTATACTGGTTGCCCTGAGCTGGAGGCTGTTGTTGGGAGGAGGAACCTCCGATAGACCAACAAAATCCGGGGTGATCACGGCGAATCTCAGGCTGCTGGGCTCCTGCTCGAAGGGTGGAGGTGGTAGTGCTGCCAATGGCTGATCCGGTTGATAAACCACCATCTGAGTGTCCTGAGATGGTGGTTGTTGTGAATACTGCGGTGAATGTTGTACCGGCACCTCCTGAATGTAGTGAACTTGGCGGTATGCGGGAGGTGGTGGGGAGGAACGGCTACCTCTGGACTCAGCCAGTGACCTGGGAGGATGATGTGAAAATGATTGTTCCTCCTGAATACTCAAGATGTGAGTCTTTAGGTCACTCATGGACTTAGCCAACTGGTCTATTTGTGTCATGCCCTGCCCCTGCTTTTTCTCCAAAATCTCAAGGCAGTCCAATTTTTCACTGATTATACCCATATCAACTGCTGGTGATTCATCTTGTGCTGCTGCTGCTGACGAAGTTTGGGGACCGGCATTGATGTGGGCGATCCTTTGATATGATCCTGCTCCTTGGGGGGTTTTTGTTGTGTGTAGACTCTGGCTTGGGCCATGACTGTAGATTTTTCTGCCATTCCTTCATAAATGGTCCAAACATAATCTTCGTCCTTTGAAAAGTATGACCCTCCACAAGAGGCGTTAACAAGCCCCTACAGCTCCGGTGTTAGCCCAAAGAAGAAACTTTGAACTAGATTGAGCTTTGATATATCATGATGCGGACACCGGTCAATGAGCTCTCTAAAGCGATCCCAAGCTTCATGGAATTGCTCATTAGGGATCATTGTGAAATTGCTAATCATAGCTCTTGCTGCATTTGTCCGGCTGAGTGGATAATACTTATTTAAGTATGTGGTTCGGAGTTGTGCCCACGTGTCGATGTACCTTCCCAAGTGTTTGAGCCAGTAGGCGGCACTATCAACCAAGGAGAACGGGAAGGCAATCATTTTGATTGTGTCCTCAGTCACAAATCTATCATGGATAGGTACTGCATATCATATCGAATTCTTGCAGATGGAGGTGTGGCTCCTCAGTGGTGAGCCCGTGAAACTTAGGCAGTAGTTGAATGGTATGCGGGCGAAGCTCGATGTCTCTATATATGGGAGGGATACAGATCCACCGGTGAGTAAGTGTTGCAGCTGGATTATGTAACTGCCTCATGGTCGCTGGTGGCGATATTTCCTGGTCTAGTCCTCCTCTGCCTGCGGCATCTGGTATATCACCGCCCTCATTTATTTCATCTTGTCCCTCGCGCATCTCTCTCATGATTTCACCCATGACCATCTCCTGATATCGAATCTGTCTCTGCATGGTTTCTAGGGATGCTAACAGTGAGTTGTTGATGGCAGCTTGATCAAATATGTATGGAGGTGGTATCTGCTCATCTGGTTGTTCCTCTCTGTCTTCCATATCTTGGTTTTCTGCAAAGCCAAAAGAATCCATCTCAGGCATCGTCAAATGTTCTGGACTCTGTTCTGTACTAAATTCTGATATCACTGGACTGATAGAAGAAGAAGGGTGGTCGAGGGGGAACAGGGTGGATGTAAATTCAGGCTCAGATAGTGGGTCTTGGCTCCCCGAAGCTGACCTAGATGAAAAAGGAGGAGTGCTCGATAGCGGTGCCACCAGATGTGGCCTAAGGTATCTCCTTCCCATCATCTTGATCTAGAGAAAGGCAGATGAGATCTGGAGTGCAAACAAGATGATCAATCAAACCCCCAATTCACCTACATAACTCTGGAGCTGATGACCGTGAGAGTACGGTCTGTTATCTTGTCAAATTTTATTAGGTGATCAGTCAATCTATCAGAGCGTTAGAGCGAGCTATTAGGTATCCTACTTTCCTAGCCGACTGTCCCTATCCACGTCAGATCTTTCCTAGCCAGTATGAATTGCGGACCGTATCCCGGTTGTTCCCGCTAATTCAATCTGTTAAGGACATCGCGGTCCGCTTTACCGGTTACCGGAGAGATCCTCACTGGAGAACGACTAACCACGACCAGTAGTCAACCAAAATTTCAGATGTGGTTTTATCCTAGTGTCGGGTCACTCTCTCGCAGCAGATAAATCAAACAAGGAGGGGGTTACTCTCCCCAAGACAAAGTTTTTGGTGGGATGAGTTTTAAGGTCGAGTTTGCATTAGAAGTCCCAATTTTTATTGTTCTCACTTTTTATGTATTTTTTCTGAGCAATCACCGTATAACGAATTTTCCAATTTCCTTTTTATTTAAGAGTCCAATAAAACTGGGTGAGGAAACGGAAAAGCCGATGCGCGATCAAACTCTATGATGCATGCAGGGATAGAAATGCGCACCTTTTCGCCAGCCCTCTACATGCAAAGTGATCCGCGCATAATTTAAAGATAGTATATAAAACTACCTAGATGCATGCACGAGGAAATCGCCTTAAGATGAGCAACTTTTATTAACGTGAAGAACAAGCAGCTATGACAAAGAAGAGAGTCCGGAGTCCGCTCTAGGCTCACCCCTCCTCTTCTCGACACATCGAGTTCAGGATTAGCGCTTAACAGGGTGGGCTTGTGGCGCGTGGTCTCTAGTCCAAGTCAAATAGCTTTTTTAATTGATTTTAAGCCAAGTCCAATTACGTTCTATAGGTACAGGAAAGATAATAGGGATTGGGCCTTAGCTTCTTAGTTCGTCACAGTCAACAAAAATTCCTATGTCTAGGGGCTAAATCCTCGTGAAACAAATAGAAATGATGACGAGAAAAGCCGCAAAAAACACAAAACCGGGTGAGCCCCCAAGTGAACAAACACTTGGAAATTAGGCCCGAGTGTCCTGGAGAGTCTAAGTTATTACAAATTAAGTCTCTCTCTCACTTCAAATTACAACTTTTTAGATTACAAAAATTCTACAAGAGACGATGATCTTCTCAAGCATCCAAGTCTCTTTGGTGCTAAAGCAAGACTTCACATGGGTGCCCAAGCGCTTATGATGGAGCGCTTCCCTCGCTCGGCGGTATCTCGCACAAAATTCAACAAAAAGGGTGATTAGACCAATCAACAATAGAGTTCAATAAATGTATAAAAAATAGGCAACTATCCACAATCAATCACAAAAGAATGCTATATACGTTGTTGCTCCCCGGCAACGGCGCCATTTGATAAACGCGTGATTCAAGGGGTCTAATGTCTCTCACAAGGCGGAGACAACCGTGTCGCTGTGTGATGAGCCGCCCGATAGACTAAGGTAAATATATCACTAAGGTCGTTGTGACCTCAGTCACTCGGGGCTCAGAGCTCAATCAAGAAACAAAATCAGACCACCAATCGAAACGCTAAAAATCAATCAGCACAAAAATAACAGTCTTGCTATGTGATTAACCTAGTATAGCGCCCAGGGTCGGTCTCAAGGAGAACGAGTTGGCCTTGCGGCCT
Source organism: Ottelia alismoides (assembly GCA_037367405.1). Classification (NCBI taxonomy): domain Eukaryota; kingdom Viridiplantae; phylum Streptophyta; class Magnoliopsida; order Alismatales; family Hydrocharitaceae; genus Ottelia; species Ottelia alismoides. Next base: position 197,971 of record JAZKJV010003596.1, read on the forward strand.
ACGAAGTAGTCAAAAATGAGGAAAATAGAAACAACACTTTTTTGATGCTTTTTAATATTTTTATATTTTTTTGTTATTTTTGATAATAAGGAAAATAATAAAAAGACAAATATAGATAACTTCAACCAATTATTTAAGCACACAAAAAGGGTCCAAAAATTCCAAAAAAATATTTTTATTTTTTAGGTTTTTTACTGTTTTTGGTGAATTTTTGAGATTTTTATGATTTTTATATAATTTTCTAAAAATGAAAGAAGGCAACAAAAAGGGAAAACTGTCCAGTCAAGATTGGAGCACCAAATTAAAATATAAAATGGTCATGGAAGAGACTGGAGGTATTTTTTATGAAAAGTAGAAATAATAAATAAAATTCAGAAAAAGAGTTTATTTTTTTTTGGTGTTTTCTACAATTTTTTAGGATTTTGAAAAGTTTTTAAGGGTTTTCCAATTTTTAGGGTTTTTATATATCTAAAATTCCTGAAAATTGCACAGAAAATCAAACACATACAAATGAACAAATATTAAATTTTTTAGAATTTTTAAGATAGTTTTTATATTTTTTATGATTTTCTAATCTGAACAGAGGAAAAAACAACAATTTTTGAATTTTTAAATATAATAAAAAGCCTAAAAATGTACCAAATTTTTATTGAAAATTTCACACAGTGGCAGGTGCCTTGTATCTAATTTTCACGAAATTTGGACTTAATTTGCTATTTTGTTTAATTAAAATAGAGGCTCACAGTGCACAAGGATCTAAATGTAAGAAAAACTAAGTCCAGGGGCTGAAATATAACAAATTCAAGAAGTCTGAGGTCCTTAGTGCAAAAAGTCCAAGATCCCACACGCATGGCACGTGTACTGGGCACGGAAGGACCTATATGCAAGAAAACTTACTTCCAGGGACTTATTAGCAACACGTGCTAAAAGTCCGGGGAAGAAGTTGCAAAATACCCATAAAATTTCAACACAAGTTGAATAAAACGTTCACAGGGGCATGGATGCAAATATCAAAACATATATTTCATTTAGTAACACATAAAAACACAGCCCATTGATGAATCTCGGATTCATCACTCTAAATCTCATTTATTAAGCTTAAGTCCCTAAAAATCAACAGCATATCTGCATCTATTTCGCATAATTAGCATTTGTGCATGATTTCATAAGAATTGCATTTTAGCATTAATTTCTGCATAAAATAAGAAGCCAAAAATCCAAACCAAAAGTGACATGTAAATAGCCTAACTTCCCTTATTTTTAACTCCTTCATGCTAACACCGCATACCACAAACTCACTTCCACTGTGTACACATCACTAACAAGATTAAATAAAAAAATACAAAAAAATTAATTAACCTTGATAAGTGGACCAAAAACCCAAACCCTAGTTTTAGGATTTTCGAACTAAAAGCCACATATCTTCCCCATCCAGTGTCCGATTTGATCCTACTCACTTTTGAACTAATTTACATTCAATTACCTTCAAAACAAGACCAAGTTCAAGTGAATCGGAGCTCGTATGTGAAAGTTGGGTTTTGGGCCTCTTTTGTACGTTGTATTTTCGCGGCTTTTGACCTTGTATTTTATGCATTTATTTTCTTCATTAATAAAAATCCAAAAAATTAGATTAATGTGTGTTTTATTTATCTTTGAGTTTTTTGTATTTTTCCGTGATTTAAAATGACAAAAAAAAATTAGAAAACCAAAAAAATCAAGGTATTCTATGTACATGGGATACCCAAAAAATTCACTTTTTACATTTGACCGAATTTGGCTTTGATGTCTTCATGAAAGTTGTAGATCTCGTCGAGACGAGCAATTTTCATGAAGGAACTTTTTCGATCCGAGGTCATTTGCTATTTTTTATTGATTTTACAACGGATTTATTCGCGGATTTTTCTGGAGCTGACACGTGGCAGCCCCAGAGGCCGCCACGTGTCAGCAATTTTTCGCCGTTTTAAATCTCGTTTTTATAAAAATAAAATAAAAAAATAAAAAAAATAAAAAAATTAAAATCGAAGCACGTGCATCGCACGTGCCCCCAGGCACGTGCTCCGCACGTGCGGCGCGCCCGCTCCCTCTCCCCTTAACCTCCTTGCCACGTGGCGCGTCCTCGGCCATTCGATCTCGGCCGATCGAACGGGCGAGGACCTTCGTCAACCTCCCTCACCCGCCTCCGAAACTCCGCCGCTCCCCAATCCTCGCAACCTCCTCCCGCAACGGTCTCGTCGACCCTTATCTCTTACCGGCCGACTCCCCTCGGTCCTATTTAATCGCCATCACCGCCCCCTTTTGAAAGGATCCGCCGATAGAGCTTGGAGGAGGCGGCGGTGACAGGGCCCCTCCTCCTTCTTCTTGGCGAGGTCCGAGGCCAGGCCTCGTCGCAGTGCGGCCACGCCGCCTTTCTGCATCGCTCCGGTCTCCCCTACCGTCGAGCCAACGTCATCGTCTCCGACCCTCCTCTCCGCTCAGAGCTACAGCAACATCTACGCCTCCGCGACTCCACCTTCATCGACTCGCCCCCGTCACCGGAGCCCCGCTCCGCCTTGCGCCCTCGACCACGCCACTGGGTCTTCTCCGCCGCGTCAACACCACTGCCGGATCCACTCCGCCTACGCCACCAACGTCTTCTTCACCGACCTCCGACATCTCCGTCTTCACAACGTCTTCCCCGGCCATCTCCAACGCCTCCGCCCTTGGCCGGGACTCCTCCGCCTTCAACGACTTCGCCACCGACCTCGCCACAGCCTTGGCCGCCAGGCTCCGTGCCTCCTCCGCCTTGCTTCCCCCGCCGCGCGGCCGGGCGCTAAACCCGAGGTCCCCCGCACGTGCGAGGCACGTGCGTGGGGAAACTTCATCGGCACTCAACCCCCAAGTCACGTGCATTGCACGTGACGTCGGGGCAAATTTGCAACAGAGCCCCCGGAGGTCCCCCTTACTTCACGCTCTAGCCCTCCAGTCCAAGGGCACGTGCGCAGCACGTGCCTCCTTGGGAAAATTGCATATTCACCCCCCATTTTGTAGGTACTTAACAGTAGGTCCCCTTGCATTACTTTTATATTTTATTTCTGTTTGCATTTGTACCCCTGTCTTTGTCATCCATTATAGACCTCTACATTGCATCATTTTATTTCTACAAAAATAGCACTTTGTTCATCGCTTAATTCTCTACCTTTTGACATGTCTTGGATATTTTTGTGAATTACGGTTGATTAATAAATAATTGTTTTGCGAAAATTGAAATATTTTGCCCAATCTGTGCTCGGAAATTCATAGTTAATTAACCGTTGCTTTAAAAATTCCCCAAAAATCACATATTGTAGAGATTAAGTTGCTTGACATTGTGCCCAAAAATCATTGCATTCGCATGCATACTTTGCTCTGTAAAAATCATTTTGCATATTTTAGTATTTAATTTTTAATAGGTATTAAACCCCACATTTTCGAGATTTAGGATTTTTCTGAGATCCATCACCTAGTGATAGATTTTAGATAATTTTATTTCTTAAAAATAAGTAGGTTTAATATTTATTATAATTAAATATTGGAAATCATTTTGTTTGCATTTAAAAATTCATAAAAAATTTATATTGCATCCAAAAATTCCGAAAAAATTACAATGCACTCATTTCATCATAATTTACATTGTGGCCAAGTTTCGTATTTTTCGGACATTGTTTGAGTGAAATTTACATTTTAGTCCCTAAAATAGGCCGAACTTGCATTTTGCATCTCATATTGCATTGAAAAATTCAAAAAAAAAGACCGCCTTGAAAACCGAACTAAAACTTGGATAGACATTAATCTAGGTTGTTCCTTTGCCTCCTTGTGATCGACCTTGGGACTTGCCCAAGTAAAATAAACATAAAAACCACTTGATTAAGATTGAATAAAATTTGTGGTTATTTTCTTGACTGTTTCCGAAAGCCGCCTACAACGAACGACATATTTATTTTCACGATCAACGATTAAAAACGATTTCTTATCGCGGCTTTTGCGGACACGTCAGATGGCGCCGTTGCCGGGGAGGCAAACGGCTTAGTTTTTTGTTTTGAAAATTTTTTTGTTCGGTTTTTCGAATTCGGGTAGTCTGACCCCCGAATCTTCCACTGTAAATCCCATTTTATTTCTTGTATTTATTTTTCAGCATTTTATTATTTTCTGAGTCACTCTCTTACACCCATGTCTCTTATTTTTCTTGCGAGGTACCCGGCGCACGTGGAGCGGTTTTTCAAGAAACCGACGCATCTTCACCGACAACCGAAGAAGCCGCAATTAATTTAAGATCAAGTCGAGTCGTGAGAGAGCGTAGAGTCTAGGTTTTTAATTTCTGCTAATTTTCATTTCTGCTCATTTACAGCGGTGTCCGTTTGGACTCTCGTGTGTGTAAAAAAGACCTTGAACTTTTTTCTGTGGTGTGTCGTGGCCTGTTTCACTCTCCGGTGAGGGTGGGGCTCGACTTGAGTGGCGAATAGGATAGACCTGCACATACGGCTCTTAGAGCATTTTTTTATTTTTGATTGTGCTCGTAGGATCTTAAGCCACACTACACTTTAACTGAGACGCACATTAGATCGTTCAACTTAGCCAAATTCAACTCAATTCTTCCCGCTAATAGAACTTTCTGCATAGGTGCGGTTTTTATCGGCTTGCACGCATTTAGTGTAATTTTTAAAATTATGTATTGCATCCCACATGGAGATTGCGAGGAGGCACTGTAAGTCTTCTAACTGAGCATTCGTCATAGTTTTCCGCGTGCATCGGCTTTTCCCGAATTCGTCTCTCTTGTTTTATCACATAAATCTAAAGGAAATTGGGACTGGACGGTAGACGTGTGTTTTTGCTCATCTAAATTTTTCAGTGATCACCTCAGTAAAATTGGGACTGCTAAATATAGCCGATCAAAATAATCCATAAAATCAAGAATTTCTGCGGGAGAGCAACCCCGACCTTGTATGTTTCTATTTTTCTGAGTGAGCGAGAGACGACACTTAAGGCTAGAGCCCAAATCCGAAATCTCAGCTCACTAAATTCCTGCCAAGATTGATTTATCACCAACTAAAATTGAAAAGATAATAGCCGAACTCTTACGGCTTCATTGTGTGCGTTGGTGAACCCAGGGTTTGAATTGTGTTTGCATTGGTGTGCGTGAACCGGTTTCAAGATCAATAGCCACACATTTAATTTCTCTTGACTATCCCGTGCAATCATCTCTCTCCTTTCTTGATTTAAAATTCACCATGGAATTCTTGTCCAATAACTCTTGCAGACCCAACCCCTCATTCCTTTCAGCCCTTTCAAAAATAGCCGAACGTTTATCCGAAAATCCATCAGAGCTATACTATGAAAATGAATTCGTATCGGTTAGACCAAAAACACCTCCCCCTCAACCACCAATAAAACCATCTCCTTCTGCTAATCTGACCTACTTCATGAATGACAACCCTTTGTATTCAGAGCAGACAAACCAACAAATGATTGAGGGCTCTACTTCTTCATTTAATCCTCTTTACATTGATCATACCATTCATCCCTCATATTCGGTAAATGTCAATCCATCATTCATGGGAGAAGATAACCACATGATCGAACTGAACACTTCTTCACCTCTTCCATCATTCTTGAACACCAAAGAAAAATCATTACCTTGGATTGAACATAATAACCCCCTCTTCACTCATACAGAGGATTGGGCCGACCACATAAGATCACAACTCCCCTTGGACCAACTCCACTTACCTACACCATATGAGCAGCCACCTTCCATGATTATTGAGGAGATACTTTCAGAAAATGATGATCGTACATCGGATATTTCCAGAGATCCCTCTCCTAGTACATATAGAAAAATGGAAGAGGACATTGAATTACAAAAACATACCCCAACTGCTCCCATATTTGGCCAAGAAGAGATTTTGGAGAATATTTTGAGGATGAATAAGAAATTTGATTTAATGGAGGATAAATTTCAAGAACTTGCCGATCGATTAATCTCTGGTAGCTCGGCTATAAAAATGGATGAGGAAATGATTGGATCTGAAATTGAAAATTTTGAGGATATTCAGGGACCTATGGACAATTTTGACCCTCACCCTGAATTCCAGAGCCCATGTGAAGAACACCCCACACCCCCACACCACCCAGAAAATACCAAAAAAATAGAAATATTTGAAAACCACAAAAAAATTGAAAATTTAGAAAATTTCATAAAAATTGAGACTGAAAACGATCTGAGGAATTTGGATCCAACAATACGGGAAGCATTAGGAAAAAAATTGATTTTTGAACTTCCCTTTCTACAGGCCATTGAACACTTCCCCGATCTTAAAGAATTTGTATTGGACAAATTAACGATGAAGAAATCGGGCAGGATTCGAACAAAAACCGAGAGACATATATTGTCAATGGCCTCCTCCTTGGTGTTAAGGAGAAAAACCAAAAGCCGCATAGTGAAGCGGTTGCCCAGATTTGAATGTGTACTCAAAGACATAATTTTCACCCATGCTCGGATTGATGACGATTCACCAATTAATATCCTCCCGACCTCTGTATTCCATGAACTCAAACTCGGACCGATTCGAAAGATACGAGAGATCATTCAATTGGCGGACCGATCGATAAAACGGCCGAGAGGAACCATTTCTGTCATCATGAAATTCCAAGGTGCTCCGCTCAAAGTAGAATTCACAATCGTTGATATTGAGCATCAAGGAGAATTCACCCAGTCTCCAATCATTCTCGGAAAGCCATTCTTGGCATTGGCCAAGGCGAGTATTGATTGTGAGACTCGGGAAATTAATTTCACAGCATTGGAAGCACTTAGATCTGACTATGTCTTTGAGGAACCACGATCTCCTGAGGCAACCCACGAAGTCCCCGACAACCGTAACCATGAAGCGGTAGAAGAGCCCTACCCCACAGCCACACCTGAGATAGCGGTTGTTGATGAGACTATTGGTTTCGAAAATCTCCCCCCTGCTCCATTCCCAGCCGCTCTCACTATGGACAATCATGTATATGAATCATATGATCCGGAGACTTATGCATGGGCACACCCTGGGTCAACCTACTCTGACTACATGGATTACATCAACTCGACTCAGGAATGCATCAACATCGAATCAATGGAGAAAGAACATGCAGAGACTCTCCCCAATATTCAAATCCCTGAGGATCTCAAAATAGACAAATCTTTCTACTACGATCCTGAGACATATGCATGGTCACACCCGGGAGCAACATTCTCTGAATATCTTGACCAAATCATCCCAAATCGAGAATGCTCAAACATACGGGAGACTAAGAGCAAGCACGCAGATCGAGCACCGACCAAGGAAAATTCAAATGGCTATTTATCTGGATACTCAAGTGAACCGACACCTTCACAACGAAATAAAAAGAGAGTCACCTTTGATCTTCCGGAAGAGGTATCGTCTGATGGTCCCTCATCAGGTCCGGAAAAGGTAGTCTACATGAGTGAAGTCTGTTCGGCAGCCCTAAAGCCATATCTTCGTAAGGATCCAAAATTCAATTCTCATTGGACAACTCCCGTTCCTAACTACTACTCATCCAAAGCTGATGCTCCTGCCCTCTTCAAGTACACTGGAATTCTTTCGTATGAGCTGACTGAGACCGGTGCTTCTGAGCTATCATCTGAGGACAAATTCATTGACCCCAAGAAGGAACGAATTCTGAGGAAACAATTAAAGAAACAAAGAGATATGCATACTTGGAGTATGTCCACTTTCAAATATTACTCCTCTGAAGATAACTCTGATGATGGATATCTTTCATCTGACTCAAACACTTCATCTATTATCCATCATGATTTTTCTGAGGATGACACTGATTATAGTTGGGAATCATATGCTCCATCTTCACCTCATCATTATGATCTCCCACCGCAGGGTCACAAGAAGATCAGCCGAAAACCGCCTTAATCATTCGGCTACCCACCCTCCCTCCCGACCACATCGGTCTCCTTGTACAGCTTCTTCCTCTACTTAGGCCAAGGCCTAAGTATAGGGGGGGACCGATGCCATCTGTTTATACCATCCTTCTCATCCTCCCAACCGCTCCATTTCCACCCTTCTTCCGTACTTAGGCTGTCCAGAGCCTAAGTATAGGGGGAGCCGACATCCACCTGTATATACTCTCCTCACTCACTCTTTTCCGCTCTACTTCCTAACCCATTGTGTATAAATTTTCCACTCTCTTACGCTTAGCACGAGCTATGTCTTCATTACGCTTTTTGTGCTTTGAGGACACAGCACACGCTAAGTATAGGGGGGTCTGTATATATACTTTGTATATATTTTACCCATATCTCGTACTTTCGCGTAAGTCTAGATGTATTTACGGGGTGGGTACTAACTTCAAAAAAAAAGAGTTTTTCTACTAACACTGACTTGCCCAAAATTTTTGAAAAAAAAAATGGCTTCTTATTTCATCTTTGCACACACACACGCAAAAAAAAATCTGCATTTCACACACTTGCACTTCATCCAACATCGCATGAATTTACATTTGTGAAAAGTCATTGGGTTCTGAACCGAGTTATGAGCCGAAACCGAGAATGGTCTGAACTTGCCCTTAATCCACCTAATTTTCAGAGGAACTTCACCGAGAAATAGGATTTTAAGAGCTTCAGGTCTTTTGACTTAATTCTTTAAGTTCCACACGACAATGTGCAGCGTTTGACTCTTAGTGTCTAACCTGATCTCTTCATTCTGGGTACAACTCTGGAATAGGGAATTAATTTGTACTCTCGCACTATGCACTTAGCTCAAACCAGACGGGATGTTGGAAGACTGTGTGAGTCTCTTTTCTGGTAGCGTGGAAATCTAAAGACCGGAGTACGGGTTGAAATAAAGCTTCGGAAAAGGGATGGACGGCTGGGCACAATTTTTTCTAAGACCTCAAAAAATGCACGGAATAAAAAGATGCTATATCCGTAGGGGCAAAAATGGATCCAAGCAGAACCACCAAAAATTCCAAATACAAAGAAGCATTCTACCAAATAAAAATTCGACCAAAAAGGTCCAAGCTTCAAGAAACCTGCAGATCTTGGTGGAGACTTGGCTACACTGGCCATCTTCACAAGGAGAGGTGACTACACTGGCCACCCCCTCCAGTTCTTTTCTCTTTCTTCTAGCTTCTCCCCCATTTCGATTGTGAACACAGCACGACAGACCTTAGAAGGAAATACCTGACTCCCCGAGGACGAGTTACTGGAGAAGAGAGGAGCATGGTAGTCCGGCATCCTGGATGGGAAGAGCTAAAACCCTTCACACACACGAGTCGGTTATTCTGTGTTCATAGGGTATACTTTGGGAAGAGGATTGATCTAAGATGACTTCTGAGCCGAAGCTGTAACAATGATGTGCAGAACTTGAGGGCTGTTGATTTTAAAATTCTAAGTCTCACAGAAGTTCCGCCACACTACTAATCCAAAGGTCGAGTTTAGTTTCATTCTCACCTTCAGTTCATGGTCTTGGTATGGAACCCATTCTCATTTCACTTCATGGCATTTCTTTTTGATGCTCAGGGACGAGCATGGTTTAAGTATAGGGGGATGATGAATCTCGGATTCATTACTCTAAATCTCATTTATTAAGCTTAAGTCCCTAAAAATCAACAGCATATCTGCATCTATTTCGTATAATTAGCATTTGTGCATGATTTCATAAGAATTGCATTTTAGCATTAATTTCTGCATAAAATAAGAACCCAAAAATCCAAACCAAAAGTGACATGTAAATAGCCTAACTTCCCCTATTTTTAACTCCTTCATGCTAACACCGCATACCACAAACTCACTTCCACTGTGTACACATCACTAACAAGATTAAATAAAAAAATACAAAAAAATTAATTAACCTTGATAAGTGGACCAAAAACCCAAACCCTAGTTTTAGGATTTTCGAACTAAAAGCCACATATCTTCCCCATCCAGTGTCCGATTTGATCCTACTCACTTTTGAACTAATGTACATTCAATTACCTTCAAAACAAGACCAAGTTCAAGTGAATCGGAGCTCGTATGTGAAAGTTGGGTTTTGGGCCTCTTTTGTACGTTGTATTTTCGCGGCTTTTGACCTTGTATTTTATGCATTTATTTTCTTCATTAATAAAAATCCAAAAAATTAGATTAATGTGTGTTTTGTTTATCTTTGAGTTTTTCGTATTTTTCCGTGATTTAAAATGACAAAAAAAAATTAGAAAACCAAAAAAATCAAGGTATTCTATGTACATGGGATACCCAAAAAATTCACTTTTTACATTTGACCGAATTTGGCTTTGATGTCTTCATGAAAGTTGTAGATCTCGTCGAGACGAGCAATTTTCGTGAAGGAACTTTTTTGATCCGAGGTCATTTGCTATTTTTTATTGATTTTACAACGGATTTATTCGCGGATTTTTCTGGAGCTGACACGTGGCAGCCCCAGAGGCCGCCACGTGTCAGCAATTTTTCGCCGTTTTAAATCTCGTTTTTATAAAAAAAAATAAAAAAAATAAAAAAAATTAAAATCGAAGCACGTGCATCGCACGTGCCCCCAGGCACGTGCTCCGCACGTGCGGCGCGCCCGCTCCCTCTCCCCTTAACCTCCTTGCCACGTAGCGCGTCCTCGGCCATTCGATCTCGGCCGATCGAATGGCCGAGGACCTTCGTCAACCTCCCTCACCCGCCTCCGAAACTCCGCCGCTCCCCAATCCTCGCAACCTCCTCCCGCAACGGTCTCGTCGACCCTTATCTCTTACCGGCCGACTCCCCTCGGTCCTATTTAATCGCCATCACCGCCCCTTTTGAAAGGATCCGCCGATAGAGCTTGGAGGAGGCGGCGGTGACAGGGCCCCTCCTCCTTCTTCTTGGCGAGGTCCGAGGCTAGGCCTCGTCGTAGTGCGGCCACGCCGCCTTTCTGCATCGCTCCGGTCTCCCCTACCGTCGAGCCAACGTCATCGTCTCCGACCCTCCTCTCCGCTCAGAGCTACAGCAACATCTACGCCTCCGCGACTCCACCTTCATCGACTCGCCCCCGCCACCGGAGCCCCGCTCCGCCTTGCGCCCTTGACCACGCCACTGGGTCTTCTCCGCCGCGTCAACACCACCGCCGGATCCACTCCGCCTACGCCACCAACGTCTTCTTCACCGACCTCCGACATCTCCGGCTTCACAACGTCTTCCCCGGCCATCTCCAACGCCTCCGCCCTTAGCCGGGACTCCTCCGCCTTCGACGACTTCGCCACCGACCTCGCCACAGCCTTGGCCGCCAGGCTCCGTGCCTCCTCCGCCTTGCTTCCCCCGCCGCGCGGCCGGGCGCTAAACCCGAGGTCCCCCGCACGTGCGAGGCACGTGCGTGGGGAAACTTCATCGGCACTCAACCCCCAAGTCACGTGCATTGCACGTGACGTCGGGGCAAATTTGCAACAGAGCCCCCAGAGGTCCCCCTTACTTCACGCTCCAGCCCTCCAGTCCAAGGGCACGTGCGCAGCACGTGCCTCCTTGGGAAAATTGCATATTCACCCCCCATTTTGTAGGTACTTAACAGTAGGTCCCCTTGCATTACTTTTATATTTTATTTCTGTTTGCATTTGTACCCCTGTCTTTGTCATCCATTATAGACCTCTACATTGCATCATTTTATTTCTACAAAAATAGCACTTTGTTCATCGCTTAATTCTCTACCTTTTGTCATGTCTTGGATATTTTTGTGAATTACGGTTGATTAAAAAATAATTGTTTTGCGAAAATTGAAATATTTTGCCCAATCTGTGCTCGGAAATTCATAGTTAATTAACCGTTGCTTTAAAAATTCCCCAAAAATCACATATTGTAGAGATTAAGTTGCTTGACATTGTGCCCAAAAATCATTGCATTCGCATGCATACTTTGCTCTGTAAAAATCATTTTGCATATTTTAGTATTTAATATTTAATAGGTATTAAACCCCACATTTTCGAGATTTAGGATTTTTCTGAGATCCATCACCTAGTGATAGATTTTAGATAATTTTATTTCTTAAAAATAAGTAGGTTTAATATTTATTATAATTAAATATTGGAAATCATTTTGTTTGCATTTAAAAATTCATAAAAAATTTATATTGCATTCAAAAATTCCGAAAAAATCACAATGCACTCATTTCATCATAATTTACATTGTGGCCAAGTTTCGTATTTTTCGGACATTGTTTGAGTGAAATTTACATTTTAGTCCCCAAAATAGGTCGAACTTGCATTTTGCATCTCATATTGCATTGAAAAATTCCAAAAAAAAGACCGCCTTGAAAACCGAACTAAAACTTGGATAGACATTAATCTAGGTTGTTCCTTTGCCTCCTTGTGATCGACCTTGGGACTTGCCCAAGTAAAATAAACATAAAAACCACTTGATTAAGATTGAATAAAATTTGTGGTTATTTTCTTGACTGTTTCCGAAAGCCGCCTACAACGAACGACATATTTATTTTCACGATCAACGATTAAAAACGATTTCTTATCGCGGCTTTTGCGGACACGTCACCCATACAGTACAAATTCTCCAAAATTTTCAAGTGACGAAGCACGTGCCTCACAAAAGCAGGGACGGAAATGCAAATACTAAAAAGTTTCAGGTCCTAAGTCAATTGTTCCAAAATAAAAACAACTGAAATAAATATTTACAGGACTCAACAGTAAATGACAAAACAAGAGTGGCCTAAGAGAAATTCACCCCTTATTATTATCGGAGGGATGAGACGTCGCCACGTGGATGATCGAACGGTGCAGAAGCGATGGCACCCCTTCGATGAACCCTGGCCGAGATCTGGCGGACCGAGACGTGCCACGTGTATAATCGGACGACTGTGATATGGGCTCGCCTTTCCTCTGCGACGGACGCTCCAGATGAGGTCTTGTCTCTGATCTAACGGCTGCTAGCTCCTCGCCTGTGGATGGTCGAGATCAGAAATGGGTGAAGGAGCTCTATCGGACGGTGCTGGAGGATACTCCAAGAATAGATGGCCGGTGACGTTCGCCTGCTCGATACGTTCGCTGGGATCCTCCTCTGCTGCTGATAAAGTGCGGAATGGCTCCGCCTTGACACTCCGTAGCTGGTGGGCTCCTCCGATGACGCCGGGAGGCTCCGGGGAGCTCCGACGACGAAGGCGGAGCTGGACTCCTGTGCCTGAATGCGTAGACCCTCAGATGGGCCTCTTCTGACCTGAAAAAGAGCACAACGAGCTTGCTGGGTCGAGGGCAAAGTTCCTCGACCCAGTTAGGGGTGGAGTGGTGGTCGGGCGAGGCGAGACGGATGATCTCCGGTGAAGCGACGGCGACGGAGATCAATTCTTGGTTACGGGGCGAGCCAAGTTAAGCAGATGGGCGGAGAATGTAGAGAGGGGTCTTACGGAGATGACGGGATAAACCGATGATGGAATGGATGAACGAAGAGGCCGAAATCGATGGAATTGATGATCGGAGCGATTTGGGGCTAAACAGAAATTAGAGAAATATGGGAAGAATCAAGACTACCTGATGCGTGGGATCGATTGGGGATGAGCTCCTGGAGCTCTGGTCATCGCCTCGAGGGTCGTCGAAGGCCCGAGGCTCAGGCGCTACTCTGGGCGGCGCACGGCAGCGAGATGCTGCCGGATCAGTGACGGGATGCTTCTCCTCCTCTCTGCAACACGCCAAACTCTAGCTGTCACTTTAGGGTATCGGGTGGAGGTCCTGGGTGGAAGGAGAGACACCAAAGATAGCATGAGTTGCGGCTGGAGCGCAAGATCAATAGTGTGAGGTGTCCGGCTAGAAGGGAGTCGGGCACGCACGTCGATGCACGGACCCCTAAAATCCACCCCCGGCATGGATCTCGGATCTACAAGGAAGGATTAGGACACGGGGTTTAAGGGTTTGGTGGTCGGATCAAGCGGGGGAAATGGTGAGAAGTCGGGTCGGGCGCTGGATCCGCGGGGGACATGGTCCGGGGGGGGTTTGACCGGGGGTCAACATCCCCCGTGGACCAATCAGAATCAACTATTGAATAAAGATTTGGAAATTCAATTTAAAATAATAAATGGCCTTATTTCAAAGAAGTCAAAACATAAAAAATGTTTATTTATTTTCAAACTATTTTTTAGTTATTTTTATTTTTTTTTGAAAAATATTTTATGTATTTACAAAATATTATTATATGTAAGTATATACATATGTATTTTTATTTTTGATTTTTAATTGTTTATTTTTATAAATTTATTCCAATTTTATATTTTATTTATTTATAAGATAAAATTTGGAATAAAGGGGTATTTTTATTTTATTTTTATTAATTATTTACAAGGGTTAAATAAATAGTTTTATTTATATACATATATGGTATATATACAATGTGATTTTGATTTTGAATTTTATTTCTTTTTATTTTTATTTTATTTTTATGGTTTTTTTTATTTATATACATTATGGAATATGGAGTATGTAGATATTTTTATGGGATTTTATTTATTTATTTATAGGGAGAAATAAATATATAAGTGGTTTTATGTACATGACGTATATAGACAATGAAGAAGGAATTTTATCTCTTTTTATTTTGCTTTTATTTTTCCCATTTTTATTTTGATTTTATATTTACAGACATATATAAATAATTATACACCCATTTTTATTTTTATTAAGATGAAAATAGTTTTTATTTACTTACATGGGTATATGTACACACAAGAGCTTCCCTATCTCCCTCTACTAGGGTTCTTTTTGCGGTTAGGCCCATGCTGAGCCCTCCCTTGGGATTAGGACGCTCAATATTTATTCTAAATATCTCCCTCTTTTTCTTTTATTTCTTAATTCTTTTATTTATGCACAAAAATATGCTAATTATTCATTTTTACACAATGCATGCCAAATGGTAATTATTGCTATTTACAAGAATATACATGTGTTTTGCATAGGTTTTATAGCTAAAATAAAAGAATAAAGAGTGATGAATGGGTATTCATCACCCCCCTATACTTAACTTTGTTAGTCCCTTAGCAAACACTTATTTGAAAAAGAAGTGAAAAAGAAGAAGAAAAAGAGGAGAAAATGCATGGATCAATGTTGATTATTAAACTTGCCTTCATTAAATTGAAATATGGAGCTTGATCAGATCTTTGGATTATTAATGTATCGGAACCATATTTGGACTTAAGCTTAAAACTTAACAGCCTCTAAGTTCCACCAATCTATGGACAAGACTCCTCAATAAACCAGATCAGAACAAGTCTACATACACAAACTCTAATGACCATGAATCTTTCCTTGTACGATGTAAGTGATACGACTCCCCACCTCAGAAGTAACAAAGAAACAACCTCCCCAACCTGGTAACTCTAATGCCTCGGTTCTAGAAACTCTTTCCTCGAGAAGCGGGGTATTCCCTTCTAAGTTCAAGTCAACCGGCTCAAGAAGAGGGGGAAGACGAGAATGGACCATGACCAGTGTAGCCATGTATCCTTGGGAGCTCTAACCAGTGTAGTTGAGTCTCCTGTTGCAAGCTTCATGAGATGGAACATGTATACCATAAGCTTTTGCTTTATTTGACTGTATACACTTCGGTGGGATTATTAAATTTTCAATCCGACCCACCACTTTTTTGGAGTTCTTTTCTTTTTGCGCATTTTTTTTTCATGTGCATCTATACAACATATATACATGGTGCAGCATATATACAAGGAGTTTTTGCTCTTGAGCCAGTAGACTATCCCTCTTTTGAAGCTTTATTGCAACCCAGGGCTTCTGTCTTTAGACTTCATAACCACCAGACCAAGTTTAGACGCACTTCCTTCACTAGAAGAAGAACAGAGGTTCCTCCTAGAAGTACTATGCTCATATGCTACCCCAAGACACAGGAAACTGCCTCCTCACCACCTCATCTGTGGAGAGCTAGGTGCAAAGTGCTGGTGCAAGTCAAGCCATTGTCTCTGAGAGTCATGCGCGTGTTGTTAAGTGCTCTACTTAGGCTCATCAAGATGACATATGCTCATAGCCTAGTGGACTCAAAGAATTAAGTCCCAATGGACCTGAAAAGTCTCAATCCTAAGCCCTCTAAGGTTCCTCTTATTGTTTGGCGGATTAAGATCTTAATCAAGCTCCATTTTTCAATTTAATTCCAGGCTGGTTTAAATGTCAACTATAATCCAGGAAAAACTATACAAATATTTACAAAGATGCTATTTTACAAATATGCAATTTATAAATATTTACAATCGTGCAAAAGTTTTTGAAAAATATTTGAAAACATGGATGTATGCATGAATGCGAAGTTTTGCAAAATATTTGCAAACATTTACACAAGGTTTTTGCAAACTTTTTGTTTTCAAAACATTTTACAAAAATTTTGTACTATATACATAGATTTTGATATGAAATTATTTACAAATACTTTACACAAATCATTTTACAATCTTTTGTACAAAAATAATTTGTATGAATGAATAGGTATGTGCAACAAGAATTTTATATACAAGGGAAAAATTTTATGGATTTTTAGCCATTTTTATTTATTAACACACTCACATAAAGTACGAATTATGGCTAAAGTATATATGAAATATATACACACCCCCCTATACTTAGCTCGAACGATGTCCTCAGAGTGATCAAGAGCGATGAAGAAGACATAACTCGTGCTTAGTATAGGGAAGTGAAAAGGAATGGCTATATACAGATATGATAGAATGAAGAGAACTCGGTGTTTCCCCCTATACTTAGGAGCAAGTAATCCTAAGTATAGCAAGCTGTACATAAAGGGAAATCCGAGTGACGGATGTACAGGTTCTACCCCCCCATACTTAGGGTGAAATATCCCTAAGTATAGGTAGCAAAACAGGGGCAGAAAGAATCAAAAGAATACCCGAGAATCCTACATCCCCCCTATACTTAGGGTAAAGTACACCCTAAGTATAGCAAAATCATAAGATGAGAAAAGGGATGTGGGACTAAAGAATAGAGTGATATGGACAACTGGATCTATACAGGTCAGAAGAACAGCGATAATCAGACGTGAGATGCAATAGATGTGAGTCAAGAGACCACATCTCACGCAAAGTGAATAGGGGCAACATCAACGACCCGCGGCTCATGATCTAGATATGGCTTGAGCCGCTGGCCGTTCACTCGAAAGGTACTCTCAAAAGACAACTCAGATATGTCAATACTCCCATTGTCGTGTACCTTTCTCACCAAATACGGTCCCTTCCATTTTCTCTATAGCTTCCCTGGGAATAATCTAAGCCTAGCATCAAACAGCCATACTCTCTGTCCTGGCTCAAACTGCTTGTGGCTGATATGAGAATCATGCTACTCCTTTACTCTCTCCTTATAATGTAGGCTGTTTGAAAAGGCGATATCATGAAGCTCCTCCAGGGCTGCTAACTCTGCCCTCCTCTGGTCTCCTACACTCTCTGGATCCAAAAGTATATCAATGACTACCCAAAGCGACCTATGTCTCAGCTCAACAGGTAAATGGCATGGCTTGCCATAAACGAGGCGAAAGGGAGATGTACCCAAAGGAGTCTTGAAAGACGTCCGATATGACCACAAGA
The DNA here is from genome assembly GCA_037367405.1 of Ottelia alismoides. Classification (NCBI taxonomy): domain Eukaryota; kingdom Viridiplantae; phylum Streptophyta; class Magnoliopsida; order Alismatales; family Hydrocharitaceae; genus Ottelia; species Ottelia alismoides. The sequence goes on from JAZKJV010003596.1 coordinate 215,535, forward strand.
CCGAGTCCAAAAGTTGTGACCATTCCTTTCGGTCAGGGCGGACGACTTTCTGCAATATAGTCTTGATCTCCCAGTTCGACACTTCAGCAAGACCATTCGTCTGAGGATGGTATGGAGTGGCAACTCGATGGTTTATGCTGAACTCGCTAGCAAGGGCCTTTACCTTGTCGTTGACGAAATGAGACCCCCCGTCTGATATCAACACTTGAGGTACTGATGAATACCCATTCATCACTTTTTATTCTTTTATTTTAGCTACAAAACCTATGCAAAACACATGTATATTCTTGTAAATAGCAATAATTATCATTCAGCTTGCATTGCGTAAAATGAATAATTAGCATGTTTTTGTGCATAAATAAAAGAATAAAGAAATAAAATAAAAAGAGGGAGATATTTAGAATAAATATTGAGCGACCTAATCCCAAGGGAGGGCTCAGCATGGGCCGAACCACAAAAAGAACCCAAGTAGAGGGAGATAGGGAAGCTCTTGTGTGTACATATACCTATGTTTATAAATTAAACTATTTTCCCCTAAATAAAAATAAAAATGGGTGTATAATTATATGTATATATATGTAAATATAAAATCAAAACAAAAATGGGAAAAATAAAAGCAAAATAAAAAGAGAAAATTCCTTCTTCATTGTCTATATACACCATGTACATAAAACCACTTATTCAATAAAAATATTTTCTCATCCCACATTTCATGGTGTAAATAAATAAAACAAAAACCATAAAAATAAAATAAAAATAAAAAGAAATAAAGATCAAAATCAAAATCACATTGTATATATACCATATATGTATATAAATAAAAGTATTTATTTAACCCTTGTAAATAATTAATAAAAATAAAATAAAAATATCCCTTTATTCCAAATTTTATCTTACAAATAAATAAAATATAAAATTGGAATAAATACATAAAAAATTAAAAATCAAAAATCAAAAATACATATGTATATACCGGCATATAATTATAATATTTTGTAAATACATAAATTATTTTTCAAAAAAATAAATAAAAATCACTAAAAAATAGTTTGAAAATAAATAAATATTTTTCATGTTTGGAGTTTTTCGAAAATAAATCATTTACTATTTTTAAATGAATTTCTAAATAATTTAAAAATGGAATAATTTGATTGGTCCACGGGGGATTGTTGACCCCGGTCAACTCCCCCCGCGGACCCTCTTCTCAGCGGATCCGAGCGCCGGACCCGTTTTCTCCCATTTATCCCCGCTTGACCCGTTCACCATTTCTCTAAACCTTAGGTCCTAATCACTCTCCATACATCCGGGATCCTCGCCCGACATGTTGCCTAGGGGTCCGTGCTTCACCAAGCTGGACCCGACCCTTTCTTCTCGGACCCCTCACACTATATAGGCTGAGCTCCGTCACACATTTCACGCCATCTTTGGCGTTGCCCCTTCTTCCCGTGACCTCCACTAGACTCCCCAGAGTGACAGCTACGCGAGGCGAGTGTCGAAGAGAGGAGAGGACACCTCCGTCACTAATCCGGCGTCTTCTCGCCGCAGTGCGCCGCCCAGAGCAACGCCCGAGCCTCGGGCCTCCGACGACCCTCGAGGCGACGACCAGAGCTACCTTAGCTCATCCACAATCGACTCCACCCATCCAATAAACCTGATTCTTCCTAGTTTTCGCTACTTTCCGATTATCCCCAAATCGACCCATCACCGTTAATGATCAATTCACGTCACCTCACCCTTCGATTTGCTCATCGGACGACACCCACATCTTTGCGAGACTCCTCTTCACGTTCTACACCCACTCACACCCCCTATCTCTCCCCAGAGCAGGTAGTCCACCCTCCTCCGCCGTCGCATCGCCGGAGGGTGCCGCCCCGACGCACCAGTCGCCCATTTCCCTTCTAACCGGGTCGAGGGACTTTGCCCTCGACCCAGGAGCTTGCTGTGTTGTTTTTCAGGTCAGAAGAGACCCATCTGAGGGTCTACGCATTCAGGCACGGAGCTCCAGCTCCGCCTTCGTCGCCGGAGCTCCTCAGAGCTTTCCGACGTCATCGGAGGAGCCCATCATCTGCGGGAGGCTGTGGCGATTCTGTTCCACCCATTGGTAGCCCCCGAGGAGGTCCAGCGCAGCCGTGGTGCTCCGGCGAAGTTCGTCGGAACCGTGTTCTTCCAGGACCTCTAGTAGACGTCCGATCTTCCCCGACGCTCTAGATTAGATCAGATCCATCCATTTGAGGAGCCTAGCGACCTTTAGATTTCTTTGGAGGCTTGATCAGGACCGCACGATCAGATGAAGAGGCGCCCTTGAGCCATCACCATCCGATCTCCACGTGCCCTCTTCTGAACCATCGATCCAGCAAGGGTTTACCCACAGCGCACCTTAGCCGTCAGATCAGCCACATGGACACCCCTTACCGTCAGATCTAAGCGAGATTCCTTCACAGAGGCGCAGCGCCCCTCAGCCGTTCGATACCACATGTGGCGCGCCTCCAACCCTCAGATAATAAGTGGGGTAATTTCACTTTGGCACCCTCCTATTTTCATTTACGTTTTAGTCCTGTAAATATTTTCAGTAGTTGTTTTTAGTTTGGTAAAATTGCACTTAGGACCTGGACCTTTATAGTATTTGCACTTTCATCCATGTGAATGTTGGACACGTGCTTCGTCACGTGAATATTTGGAGAAATTGCTTTATTTGGGCTTGTGTTTTTATGTGTTACTGAATGAAATATATGTTTTGATATTTGCATCCATGCCCCTGTGAACGTTTTAATCTACATGTGCAGAAATCTTTGGGCATTTTGCAACTTCTTCCCTAGACTTTTAGCACGTGTTGGTAATAAGTCCCTGGAAGTAAGTTTTATTACATATAGGTCCTTCCGTGCCCAGTACACGTGCCTTGCGTGTGCGATATTGGAATTTTCGCACGAAGGACCTCAAACTTTCTGGATTTGTTACATTTTAAGCCCTTGGAACTTATTTCTCTTGCATTTAGGTCCCTGTGCACTGTTAGCCTCTATTTTAATTAAATAAAATAGCTAATTAAATCCGAATTTCGTGAAAATTGGACACATGGCTCCTGCCACTGTGTAAAATTTTCACTAAAAAATTGGTACATTTTTTAGGCTTTTTGGTATTTTAAAAATTCAAAAATAGTTGTTTTTGCCTCTATCCAGATTAGAAAATCATAAAAAAATATAAAAACGCTTTCAAAAATTTTTAAAAAAATAGTTGTTAGTTTTATGGTGTTTGATTTTCTTTGCATTTTTGGATATTTTTGGATACATAAAAACCTCAAAAATTAAAAAACCCTTAAAAATTCATAAAAATTCTAGAAAATAGTAGAAAATTACAAAAACAATAAACTCTTCTTTTGGATTTTCCTTTTTGTGTCTACTTTTCATAAAAAAATACCTCCAGGCTCTTCTAGGACCATTTTATATTTTAATTTGGTCCTCCAAGCTAGACTGGACAGTTTTCCCTTTTTGTTTCCTTCTTTCATTTTTTGAAAATTATATAAAAATCATAAAATCTTAAAAATTCACCAAAAACAGCAAAAAACCTAAAAAACATAAAAAAAATTTTGTTGGAATTTTTTGACTCTTTTTGAGTGCTTAAATAATTGGTTGAAGTTGCTTATATTTTTCTTTTTATTATTTTCCTTATTATCAAAAATCCCAAAAAATATAAAAATATTAAAAACCACCAAAAAAATTGTTGTTTTCCCTTCATGTCATTTTTGACTACTTCGTAGGCCGCAAGGCCAACTCGTGCTCCTTGAGACCGACCCTGGGCGCTATACCAGGTTAATCACATAGCAAGACTGTTATTTTTGTGCTGATTGATTTTTATCTTTTCGATTGGTGGTCTGATTTTGTTTCTTGATTGAGCTTTGAGCTCCGAGTGACTGAGGTCGCAACGACCTTAGTGATATATTTACCTTAGTCTATCGGGCGGCTCATCAGAATGGCGCCATTGCCGGGGAGCACGGCTTAGTAGTCGCATTTAATTTTTCTGCGGCTTTCTTTTTCGTAGTTTTCTGTATATATTTTTGTATATATTTTCTATCTGACTTGTTAATACATTTATCTGGTCTGATCACTCTCTGTTTGTTTTCTTCCGAGGGCCCGAGGACCGAGGCGGCTTTCTTCGGAAGCCGAAGCAACCGCGGGAGTCGGAGGCGACTCTCTTCTCTACAGAGCCGCAGGAGGACGCGAGGAGCGAGCAGGAGTGCGGGAGCCGCGGAATAGCCGCGGATTAGATTAGTGTAGTTTAGATTTATTTTCAGCACATTTATTATTTGTAATAATACAGGTACCTAGACTCTCAGAGACTCTTAGACTTTCGGGGTCTGTTTCGCCGAGTACCGGTGTGCTCGGGGGACCTCATCGGATTTTCGCGGGTTTTTCACTGTTCTCGATGTTTATTTACTGCTCGTTTGATTTACATGGATTTTAGCCCTAGCTTAGGAGTTTTCTTTTACTGTGATGTAATTAATTAAGGCCAAACCCTAATTATTTGCCTGTGCCTATAGATCGATAATTAGACTTAATTAATTAAATCACAAAGAAAAAGCCGCTTATTAGACCTATGGTCCACGTGCCTTGAGGAGTCACATACAGCGCATGCAGGATCCGTTGTGGCGGGCACCGAGTGGCTCCTAAGATAGGACTCCGGACCTAGGCTCGAGTACCCAGCTACTGTTCTTCACGAGTAGAACTGCTTTGTTTAGGGCCGATTTTTCCACGTGCATCATATAGGTAGTTTATATTATGTCTTTATTTTATACGCGGATCACCTTGCATGTAGACTGCTGGAGTCAGGTACGCATTTCTTACTCTGCATGCATCATTGATTTTCGCGCATCGGCTTTTTCATCTTCTTCCCCTGTTTTGGATTAAAATAAACAGGAGAATCGAAAAATTCGTTAGGCGTTGTCTGTTATTGGAAAATACTAAAAAAGAAAAACTATAAAATTGGGACTGCTAACTCAACTTGACCCTAAAGGACACTCACCATATAAATTTGTCTTGGGGAGAGCAACCCCCTCATTGTTTGGTTTGCTTGAGAGAGAGAGTAACCCGCACACTATGATAGAGCCATATCCGAGCCTCGATCAGACTACCGGCCTTTTATACGGGACAGTCTGTTCGGTGGATTGGATTCCCGACAGGTCACGTAACCACTCTTCTATCTTGACTTGATCACCTAATAAAAATTGACAAGATAATTGACCGAACTCTTACGATCTTCAGCTCGTGTTGAGTAGGTGAATATGGGGTTTGTTTGCTCATCATAGTTGATTCCAGATCCCATCCGCCCGACTCACCAGATCACGATGATGGGCAGGCGGTCCCTTAGGCAGCCTCTGGCTGCACCGCTTTTCAGCACTCCAGCCCACTCATCTAGGTCGATTCTTGAGAGCTCAGACCTGCTCTTCGAACCCGAGTTCGACTCCGCCCTGTTCCCCCTTGACCACCCTTCTACCATTCCTGAGATGCCAGTACCAGATGAGAGACCACAGACAGATGATTTATCGGCACCTGAGTTTGGATCTTTTGCCTTTGCAGAGACCATGGCCGGCAGCAGCGACGATCGCACCGGAGGTCCCCGACCATAGCAGACATTTCTCCTGAACTAGGGTACGATCAACTCCGCCCTGATTGCCTCCCTTGACTTAGTACAACAGCAGTTGAGGGATCAGGGTGCATTCATGATTGAGATGAGGAGAGAGTTGGAGCAGATGAGAGCCGACCGCGAGCACCGCGGCCCTGATGACGGACCGAGGATACCCAATGATGCGGCAGCAGCCACAGCAGCCGCAGCCGCAGCAACAGCCACAGCAGCAACAGCAGCAGAGCCTATGAGACCGATGCGGGAGTTGCACAACCCCGGGTCGACTTTGACGCATCGTTGGGTGGTATTTCCAGCTATCGTGGGGGACTTCAAATTCCCCCCGAACACTCTTCAGCTTCTACCCCGGTTCCATGGGTTGGCTACTGAGGAGCCCCATCTTCATCTCCAGGAGTTTGAGATGATTTGTCGCACTGTCCACGACTGTCAGGTGGACGCAGATACCATCAAGATGATTGCTTTTCCCTTCTCCCTGGTAGACAGAGCAGTCAACTGGCTGAAGCACTTAGGGAGGTTTGTGTATACCTGGGAGCAGCTCCGCACCGAGTACTTGAACAAGTACTATCCACTCAGGCGGACTAATGCAACGAGGGCCCTGATCAACAACGTCTCTATGCTCATCAAGAAGCAGTTTCACGAGGCATGGGAGAGGTTTAGAGAGCTTACCGACAGATGCCTGCACCACGACATTTCGAAGCCGAACCTTGTTCAGAGCTTCTTTTGCGGGTTGACACCAGAGCAGGGCCTGGTGAACGCTTCTTGTGGCGGGTCCTACTTCGCCAAGGATCATGATCAGGTCTGGGCCATCTACGAGGAGACGTCCGAGAACTACACAGTGATGTCCCAGACCCGACTCTACACTCAGGGACTCCCCCAGCTACAGTTTGTGCACTACCAGAGGATAGCACGGGTCGATGCCGGTCCTTCTACTTCATCGGCGGCAGCAGCAGAGGCCGAGTCCACAGCCGCCGACATGGGCATCATCAGTGAGAAGTTAGACCGGATGGAGATTTTAGAGAAGAAGCAGTGCTAGAGCATTTCACAGATGGACAGATGGCACAGACGCTTAGTGACTTGAAGACACAGATCATGTGTCTCCAGGAGGCACAGACGGCTTCTCAGCCCCGTCTTCAGTCACGAGGAGATCCGAGTGGCAGTGGCAGCTCGTCCCAGCACTCCATCTCCAGCTAGCCTAGACAGGTCCACCTTGTATATGCGGAGCCGTACCAGCAGTCGCAGCCTTACTACCAGGCACCACCATCCTCGGACACTCAGATGGTGGTTTACCAGTCGGATCAGCCTCTGGCAGTACTCCTGCCACTCTCCTACGAGCCTGAGCCGTTGATGTATGTCAACGGGATTTGGCACGACCAACCCCAGCCCGGTATCCGACGAGATCATCCCGGTTTCCGTTGGTCGACCGGAGATGCCAGCTCCCATTAGCAGCCTTCAGGTCAGGGTGGCAAGTACGGCCATCAGCGAGAGCAGCAGCAGCAGCCCCCAGTGTACCAGCAGCAGCAGCAGTCAGCCCAGTATGGTTCTCGTCCCTATCAGCAGTTACATTCTTGGAGGCGTGATCAGCCTCAGCAGCAGCAGTATCATCCCCAGTCATACCCCTCTCACCAGCCACAGCAATACCCGCACCAGCAGCAACAGCCTCACTACCAGCGAGGCTACCCGTCAGGTTCTCATGGGCCAACCAATGAGAACTCAGCCTTAGACGATATAGCCTGCCTCTTGACTGACAAACAAGCTATCTTCAGATGGGAGATGGATGAGTTCCGCCAGGAGGTGCGGGAGATCGTGAGAGGGAAGGCTGCCATCCCTGCCCAGATTGAGCCGAACCCAAACAACCTGAAGAGGAAGACTGAGCGGGTAGATTTCACAGAGTATGCCACTCCTAGTGATACATTTGGTGATTTGTCTGCATATCTCTTTGATACTAATTTTGTCACACTTAGGAGCGGTAGGACGCCAGCCGGCAGCGCCTCGTCTGAGCGATACCCCCAGGCCACTTCCAGAGCGCCAGGCGAGGAGGAGAACGGTACTAATGCCGCGAGAGATGATGACAGTGGTGCTGACGCCACTATGGATGTTGATCCCACCGACGGTACTGAGGCCGTCACTTCACCAGACAGAGGAGGTGGTATTGATGCCACCATTGTTGCCGAGCCAGAGCACGGTGCTGATGCCGCGAGTCGACATGCCAAGGGTGGTGTTGATGCCACCGTTTCTACTTCAGCTAGTCATGTAGTCTTTCCATCTGTGCTTGTATCTCAGGACTTATCTGGCAATAAAGGAAAGGGTTTATTTTATTCTGATCTACCTGTGGTGCATGATGATGTATGTGTGGATTCTGTCGTGCTTGAGCAGCTGAGACCCTCTCCTAGTCCTTCATCTAAGAAGGACCCTGTGATCCCCTTTCCACGAGCACTCCACATGGGGAAGGGGAAGAAAATAGAAAATCAAAAAAAGAGACAACGGGAAGAGTTCAGCCAGCAGATGATCGACAGATTTCACATTTAGCTGACTCTTCAGGAGGCCTTGCAGCACATCCCTCTACTCCAGAGATCGCTCAGAGACAGGACTACAGTTAGGAGGAAGAGGAGGAACCACCAGTCAGAGATCCATGTGCTGACCAGAGCCACGTGTTTTGCGGTTCAGAACCGTCTGCCGGTCAAGAGGTTAGATTTAGGAGCCCCGTATGTAAGATGCCACATCAGAGAGCAGAGGTTCGACCGCACTCTATTAGACAGCGGTTCTTCAATCAACCTACTTCCGACAGCCCTTCTCGACCGCTTCGAGTTGGGCACTCTACGACAGAGCAGGACAGTCCTTCAGTTTAATGATCGATATGTCAAGAGACCGAAGGGGTTGCTGAGGGACGTTGTCATCACGATTCAAGGCCTGCAATTCCCCGTGGACTTCGTTGTGTTGCACATGGAGATCCCTGAGTCTGTGACCGATACCCTCATCATTCTAGGTCGCCCGTTCTTGGCCATAGCCGAGGCAGTGTCCGACCATGATAGCGGGAAGGTATACTTTCGCATTGAGGGTGAGAGTGTACAAATAGAGACGGTCGAGGACATCATAGCCAGAGATTCAGCTTGCTCAGAGACTACTTCCGATTCAGAGCAGATGACAGAGATAGGGCGAGACATCCACCAGGACTGCGATTTTGTGATTACCGATGACAAGGCAGTTTGGGCAGATCCAGACGCATAGGCCATCCTCTCACCTTCAGAGTTCGCTGATGCAGATATGCTAGCAGAGGATAGCTTGGAGAGCACATTCCTTGTCCAGGATACTTTTCAGCCAGCAGATTCGGATCTCGACCGCGATACAGAGTTATTTTGTGATGATGCTACATATCCCTCGGAGTCAGATTTTAATTGGGCAGAGTTTGATGAACTTATACCAGATCTGACTTCTAGTGAGCCTACAGCTAGGGAGGAGGTTGATGCCATGCAGAGCAGAGACAGTCCAGTTGAGCAGTCTTCTCCAGATCCAGTTTGCGAGAGAGAGTTCTCATTTTCCCGAGCAGATTTGGCAGTATACACTCAAATTCTTCAGAAGCCAGATTTTCCAGCACTGACTTGTCCAGAGCTGAAGCCACTACCAGCGTCGTTAAAGTATAGGTTCCTTGCGGGTGAGCATGAGATGTACCCAGTCATTATCTCCGCTGATTTGACTGGAGAGCAAGAATCCTGTCTGATGGGGGTTCTTGAAAAGAACCGCAAGGCAATAGGATGGAGCGTAGAAGATCTCCAGGGGATCAGTCCAGCTCTGTGCTCTCACCACATCTATCTCGAGGATGAGGCAAAGCCGTCACGTGAGTTCCAGCGGCGGCTGAACCTGAATCTGAGAGAGGTTGTCATGAAGGAGATCTCGAAGTGGTGGAGCGTCGATTTTATCTACCCCATCTCCGACTCCGAGTGGGTCAGTCCGTTACATGTGGTGCCTTAGAAGACGGGCATCACTACAGTGGTTACGGAGTCTGGAGAGGAGATTGCTACCCGGGTACCCACTTCTTGGCAGGTCTGCGTAGATTACAGACGACTCAACCAGGCCACCAAGAAGGATCATTTCCCCCTGCCCGTTATAGATCAGATCATTGAGAGACTGGCAGGGAAGAGCCATTACTGCTTTTTGGATGGGTACTCCAGCTACAATCAGGTGGCCATCGCGCTCGAGGACCAGGACAAGACCACCTTCACCTGTCCCTTCGGCACATACGCCTTCAGACGCATGCCATTTGGGCTATGCAATGCCCCTGTGACTTTTCAGAGATGCATGCTGTCTATCTTTTCAGACATGGTGGGGGAGTGCTTGGAGGTCTTGATGGATGATTTCTCGGTCTACGACGACGGATTCGATTCTTGTCTTGACTGCCTAGACCGAGTCCTTTAGCGATGCATAGAGGTTTGCCTGGTATTATCTTGAGAGAAGAGTCACTTCATGGTGACTCAAGGGATGGTGCTTGGCCATATCATCTCCAATAGGGGCATGGAGGTTGATCCGGCCAAGGTGGATGTCATTAGCAAACTCAATCCACCATCCAACTTGCGACAGCTACGGTCTTTTCTGGGGTACGTCGGTTTCTACCGACGGTTCATTCATGATTTCAGCAGGATTTCCCGACCGTTGACTGATCTGCTGACGAAAGACATCGAGTTCCTTGTAGATGATAAGTGGCTATCGTCATTTGAGACTCTCAAGAGCAGTGTGATAGAGGCTCTTGTCCTTCAGCCACCTAATTGGTCTCTCCCATTCGAGATCATGACGGATGCCTCTGATTTTGCCATGGGGGTCGTGCTAGGATAGAGGAGGGATGGAGTCCCATTTGCTATTCACTACGCTTGCCGTACATTGGATGCTGCACAACGGAACTACACAGTCACTGAGAAGGAGATGCTAGCCGTAGTTTTTGCCCTAGATAAGTTCAGATCGTACATAATTGGATCTAGAGTGACCATCTTTACTAATCATACCTCCATCAGGTACCTCATGGCAAAGAAGGATGCCAAAGCTAGATTGACTAGATGGATCCTTTTACTCCAGGAGTTTGACATAGAGATTAAGGATAAGCTTGGAGTCAAGAATGTGGTGGCGGATCATCTCTCCTAATTGGAGTATCTTGAGGATTCTGAGCAGATTGACCCTATTTGTGAGACCTTCCCAGATGAGGCGATCCTTGCTATCGCCTCGCTCCCATGGTATGTCGATATTGTGAACTATCTTGTCGCCAAGAAAGTTCCACAAGATTGGCCCAAACAGAAACTTAAGACCTTCATTGCGAAGGCCAGGTTTTACCATTGGGGGGATCCCATCCTTTACCATGAGGGTGGGGATAGTATCTGACGTAGGTGCATTCCTCATGAGGAGCACCACAGCGTCCTTACTTACTACCACAAGCTGGAGGCAGGAGGACATCACTCAGGGAGGAGAACGGCACAGAAAGTGCTCCAATCCGACCTATGGTGGCCTACTCTCTTCAAGGACTCTGATGAGTTCGTGAAGAGGTGTACTGACTGTCAGAGGATGGGCACTTGCGGACAGCGTGATATGATGCCGATGCAGCCCAATCACTTCTGTGAGGTTTTTGACGCATAGGGCATCGATTTCATGGGTCCATTCCCTAGGAGCCAGGGATTTGAGTACATTCTGTTGGTCGTGGATTATGTAAGTCGTTGGGTTGAGGCATCCCTGCCCGAATCGCAGATGCTAGGACTGTTTGCCGATTTTTGAGGAGGAATATCATTTCACGGTTCGAGGTGCCTAGAGTATTGATATCTAACAGGAGGTCTCATTTCGTCAACGACAAGGTAAAGGCCCTTGCTAGCGAGTTCAGCATAGACCATCGAGTTACCACTCCATACCATCCTCAGACGAATGGTCTTGCTGAAGTGTCGAACAGGGAGATCAAGACTATATTGCAGAAAGTCGTCCGTCCTGACCGAAAGGATTGGTCACAGCTTTGGGACTCGATCTTGTGGGCATATCAGACGTCTTTCAAGACTCCTTTGGGTACATCTCCCTTTCGCCTCGTTTATGACAAGCTGTGCCATTTACCTGTTGAGCTGAGACATAGGTCACTTTAGGCAGTCATTGATATACTTTTGGATCTAGAGAGTGTAGGAGACCAGAGGAGGGCAGAGTTAGCAGCCCTGGAGGAGCTTCGTGATACCGCCTTTTCAAACAGCCTACATTATAAGGAGAGAGTGAAGGAGTGTCATGATTCTCATATCAGCCACAAGCAGTTTGAGCCAGGACAGAGAGTATGGTTGTTTGATGCTAGGCTTAGATTATTCCCATGGGAGCTACAGAGCAAATGGAAGGGACCGTATTTGGTGAGAAAGGTACACGACAATGGGAGTATTGACATATCTGAGTTGTCTTCTTAGAGTACCTTTAGAGTGAACGGCCAGCGGCTCAAGCCATATCTAGATCATGAGCCACGGGTCGTTGATGTTGCCCTTATTCACTTTGCATGAGATATGGTCTCTTGACTCGCATCTATTGCATCTCACGCCTGATTATCACTGTTCTTCCGACTTGTATAGATCATGTTGTCCATTTTGCTCTATTCTTTAGTCCCACATCTCTTCTCTCATCTTATAATTATGCTATACTTAGGGTGCACTTTACCCTAAGTATAGGGGGGATGTAGGACTCTCGGGTATTCTTTTGATTCTTTCTATCCCTGTTTTGCTGCCTATACTTAGGGATATTTCACCCTAAGTATAGGGGGGGTAGACCCTATACATCCTTCACTCGGATTTCCCTTCATGTACAGCTTGCTATACTTAGGATTACTTGATCCTAAGTATAGGGGGAAACACCGAGTTATCTTCATTCTATTCTTTGGTTCATCTCTGTATATAGCCATTCCTTTTCACTTCCCTACACTAAGCACGAGTTATGTCTTCTCCATCTCTCTTGATCACTCTGCGGACATCGTTTGAGCTAAGTATAGGGGGTGTGTATATATTTCATATATACATTAACCATAACTCGTACTTTGTGTGAGTGTGTTAATAAATAAAAATGGCTAAAAACCCAAAAATCCATAAAAAATTAAAAATTCTTCCTTGTAAATAAACATTCTTTTAGTGCACATACATAGTTATTGTACAAAATTATTTTTGTAAAAATGTTTGCAAAATCTTTTTGTAAATAGTGTGTAAAAATGTGCATATAAAAATTATGTATATAGTACAAAATTTTTCCAAAATGTTTTGAAAATCAAAAGTTTGCAAAAACCTAATGTAAATTTGTGTACATATTTTGCAAAACTTGCATTCATGCACACATCCATGGTTTCAAAACATTTTTCAAAAATTTTGCACATGTGTAAGTATTTGTAAAATAGCATCTTTGTAAATATTTGTATAGTTTTTCCTGGATTATAGTTGACATTTAAACTAGCCTGGAATTAAATTGGAAAATGGAGCTTGATTAAGATCTTAATCCACCTAATTATAAGAGGAACCTTATAGGGCTTAGGGTTACGGCTTTTCAGGTCCATGGTGACTTAATTCTTTGAGTCCACTAGGCTATGAGCATATGTCATCTTGATGAGCCTAAGTAGAGCACTTAACAACACACGCATGACTCTCAGAGATATTGGCTTGACTTTCACCAGCACTTTACACATAGCTCTCCACGGATGAGGTGGTAAGGAGACAGTTTCCTTTCGCTTGGGGTAGCATATGAGGGTAGTACTCCTAGGCGGAACCTCTCTTCTTCTTATAGTGAAGGAAGTGCGTCTCAACTTGGTCTGGTGGTTATGAAGTCTAAAGACAGAAGCCGTGGATTGCAATAAAGCTTCAAAAGAGGGATAGTCTACTGTCTCAAGAGGAAAAACTCCTTGTATATATGTTGCACCATGTAGATATGTTGTACATATGCACATGAAAAAAATGTGCAAAAAGAAAAGAACTCCAAAAAAGTGGTGGGTCGGATTGAAAATTTAATAATCCCACCGGAGTGTATATAGTCAAATAAAGCAAAAGCTTATGGTATACATGTTCCATCTCATGAAGCTTGCAGCGGGAGACTCAGCTACACTGGTTAGAGCTCTCAAGGATACATGGCTACACTGGCCATGGTCCATTCTCTTCTTCCCCCTCTTCTTGAGCCGGTTGCACTTGAACTTAGAAGGGAATACCCCGCTTCTCGAGGAAAGAGTTTCTAGACCGAGGCATTAGAGTTACCTGGTTGAGGGAGGTTGTTTCTTTGTTAATTCTGAGGTGGGGAGCTACATATCACTTACACCGTACAAGGAAAGATTCATGGTCATTAGAGTTTGTGTTTGTAGACTTGTTCTGATTTGGTTTATTGAGGAGTCTTATCCATACATTAGTGGAAATTAGAGGCTGTTAAGTTTTAAGCTTAAGTCCAAATAAGGTTCCGACAAATTAATAATCCAAATATCTGATCAAGCTCCATATTTCAAGTTAATGAAGGCAAGTTTGATAATCAGCATTGATCCATGCATTTGCTCCTCTTTTTCTTTTTTCTTCTTCTTTTTCACTTCTTTTTCAAATAAGTGTTTGCTAGGGGACTAGCAAAGTTAAGTATAGGGGGGTGATGAATACCCATTCATCACTCTTTATTCTTTTATTTTAGCTACAAAACCTATGCAAAACACATGTATATTCCTGTAAATAGCAATAATTACCATTCAGCATGCATTGTGTAAAAAAGAATAATTAGCATGTTTTTGTGCATCAATAAAAGAATAAAGAAATAAAAGAAAAAGAGGGAGATATTTAAAATAAATATTGAGCGACCTAATCCCAAGGAAGGGCTCAGCATGGGTCTGACCGCAAAAAGAACCCAAGTAGAGGGAGATAGGGAAGATCTTGTGTGTACATATACCTATGTTTATAAATAAAAATATTTTCCTCTAAATAAAAATAAAAATGGGTGTTTAATTATATATATATATATATGTATAAATATAAAATCAAAATAAAAATGGGAAAAATAAAAGCAAAATAAAAAGAGATATTCCTTCTTCATTGTCTATATACACCGTGCACGTAAAACCACTTATATATTTATTTTCCCTTATAAATAAATAAATAAAAATACAATAAAAATATTTTCTCATCCCACATTTTATGGTGTAAACAAATAAAACAAAAACCATAAAAATAAAATAAAAATAAAAAGAAATAAAAATCAAAATTAAAATCACATTGTATATATACCATATATGTATATAAATAAAAGTATTTATTTAACCCTTGTAAATAATTAATAAAAATAAAATAAAAATACCCCTTTATTCCAAATTTTATTTTATAAATAAATAAAATATAAAATTGGAATAAATGTATAAAAATAAACAATTAAAAATCAAAAATCAAAAATACATATGTACATACCTGCATATAATAATAATATTTTGTAAATACATAAAATATTTTTCAAAAAAATAAATAAAAATCACTAAAAAATATTTTGAAAATAAATAAATATTTTTCATGTTTGGAGTTTTTCGAAAATAAGTCATTTGCTATTTTTAAATGAATTTCTAAATAATTTAAAAATGGAATAATTTGATTGGTCCACGGGGGGTTGTCAACCCCGGTCAACTCCCCCCGCGGACCCTCTTCTCAGCGGATCCGTGTGTCGGACCCGTTTTCTCCCATTTATCCCCGCTTGACCCGATCACCATTTCTCTAAACCCCGGGTCCTAATCACTCTCCATACATCCAGGATCCTCGCCCGACACGTTGCCTAGGGGTCCGTGCTTCACCAAGCCGGACCCGACCCTTTCTTCTCGGACCCCTCACACTATATAGGCCGAGCTCCGCCGCACATTTCACGCCATCTTTGGCGTTGCCCCTTCTTCCCGTTACCTCCACTAGACTCCCCAGAGTGACAGTTGCGTGTGGCGAGTGTCGAAGAGAGGAGAGGACCCCTCCGCCACTGATCCGGCGTCCTCCCGCTGTCGTGCGTCGCCCAGAGCAGCGCCCGAGCCTCGGGCCTCCGACGACTGTCGAGGCGACGACCAGAGCTACCTCAGCTCATCCACAGTCGACTCCACCCATCCAGTAAACCTGATTCTTCCTAGTTTTCGCTAATTTCTTATTATCCCCAAATCGACCCATCGCCGTCTCCGATCAATTCACGTCACCTCACCCTTCGATTCGATCATCGGACGACACCTACATCTTCGCGAGACTCCTCCTCAAGTTCTACACCCACTCACACCCCCTGTCTCGCCCCGGAGCAGGTAGTCTACCCTCCTCTGCCGTCGTGCCGCCCCGATGCACCAGCCGCCCATTTCCCCTCTAACCGGGACGAGGCACTTTGCCCTCGACCCAGGAGCTTGCTGTGTTGTTTTTCATGTCAGAAGAGACCCATCTGAGGGTCTACGCATTCAAGCACGGAGCTCTAGCTCTGCCTTCGTCGTCGGAGCTCCTCGGAGCTTTCCGACGTCATCAGAGGAGCCCATCATCTGCGGGAGACTGTGGCGATTCTGTTTCACCCATTGGCAGCCCACGAGGAGGTCCAGTGCAGCCGTTGTGCTCCGACAAAGTTCGTCGGAGCCGTGTTCTTCCAGGACCTACAGTAGACGTCCGATCTTCCCCGATGCTCCAGATTAGATCAGATCCATCCATTTGAGGAGCCTAGCGACCGTTAGATTTCTTTGGAGGCTTGATCAGGACCGCACGATCAGATGAAGAGGCGCCCTTGAACCATCACCGTCCGATCTCCACGTGCCCTCTTCTGAACCGTTGATCCAGCGAGGGTTTACCCACAGCGCACCTTAGCCGTCAGATCAGCCACGTGGACACCCCTTAGCCGTCAGATCCGAGCGAGATTCCTTTACCGAGGCGCAACGCCCCTCAGCCATTCGATACCACACGTGGCGCGCCTCCAGCCCTCGGATAATAAGTGGGGTAGTTTCACTTAGGCCCCCTCCTGTTTTGCATTTACGTTTTAGTATTGTAAATACTTTCAGTAGTTGTTTTTAGTTTGGTAAAATTGCACTTAGGATCTGGACCTTTATAGTATTTGTACTTTTATCCATGTGAATGTTGGACACGTGCTTCGTCACGTGAATATTTAAAGAAATTGCATTATCTGGGCTTGTGTTTTTATGTGTTACTGAATGAAATATATGTTCTGATATTTGCATCCATACCCCTGAGAACGTTTTAATCTACATGTGCTGAAATATTTGGGCATTTTGCAACTTTTTCCCTAGACTTTTAGCACGTGTTGCTAATAAGTGTCTGTAAGTAAGTTTTATTACATATAGGTCCTTCCGAGGCCAGTACGTGTGCCTTACGCGTGCGATATTGGAATTTTTGCACGAAGGACCTCAAACTTTCTGGATTTTTACATTTAAGTCCTTGGAACTTATTTCTCTTGCATTTAGGTCCATGTGTACTGTTAGCCTCTATTTTAATTAAATAAAATAGCAAATTAAGTCCAAATTTCGTGAAAATTGGACACGTGGCTCCTGCCACTGTAAAATTTTCACTAAAAATTTGGTACATTTTTTAGGTTGTTAATATTTTTAAAAATTCAAAAATAGTTGTTTTTGCCTCTGTCCAGATTAGAAAATGATAAAAAAATATAAAAACGTTTTCAAAAATTCTAAAAAAATAGGTGTTGTTAGTTTTATGGTGTTTGATTTTCTATGCATTTTTGGCTATTTTTAGATTCATAAAACCCTTCAAAATTAAAAAACCCTTAAAAACTCATAAAAATTCTAAAAAATAGTAGAAAATTCCAAAAACAATAAACTCTTCTTCTAGATTTTCCTTTTTGTTTCTATTTTTCATAGAAAATACCTCCAGGCTCTTCCAGGACCATTTTATATTTTAATTTGGTCCTCCAAACCTGACTGGATAGTTTTCCCTTTTTGCTGCCTTCTTTCATTTTTAGAATATTATATAAAATCATAAAAATCTCAAAAATTCATCGAAAATAGTAAAAAACCTAGAAAACACAAAAATATTTTTGTTGGAATTTTCGGACCCTTATTGAGTGCTTAAATAATTGGTTGAAGTTGCTTATATTTGTCTTTTTATTATTTTCCTTATTATCAAAAATCTCAAAAAAATATAAAAATATTAAAAACCACCAAAATAATTGTTGTTTTCCCTTCATGTCATTTTTGACTACTTCGTATGCTGCAAGGCCAACTCGTGCTCCTTGAGACCGACCCTAGGTGCTATACCAGGTTAATCACATAGCAAGACCGCTATTTTTGTGCTGATTGATTTTTATCTTTTCGATTGGTGGTCTGATTTTGTTTCTTGATTGAGCTTTGAGCCCCGAGTGACTGAGGTCGCAACGACCTTAGTGATATATTTACCGTAGTCTATCGGGCAGCTCATCAGGTACCCCGCACCGTGAAATGATATTCTTCCTCAAAAATCTGCAAACAGTCCTAGCATCTGCGGTTCGGACGGGGATGGCCTCAACCCAACGACTCACATAATCCACGGCCAACAGAATGTACTCAAATCCCTAACTCCTAGGGAATGGACCCATGAAATCGATGCCCCATGCATCAAAAACCTCACAGAAGTGAATGGGCTGCATCGGCATCATATCACGTTGTCCACAAGTGCCCATCCTCCCTGACAGTCAGTACACCTCTTCACGAACTCATCAGAGTCCTTGAAGAGAGTAGGCCACCATAGGCCGGATTGGAGCACTTTCTGTGTCGTTATCCTCCCTGAGTGATGTCCTCCTGCCTCCAGCTTGTGGCAGTAAGTAAGGACGATGTAGTGCTCCTCCTGAGGAATGCACCGATGCCAGATACTATCCCCTCCCTCATGGTAAAGGATGGGATCCTCCCAATGGTAAAACTTGGCCTTCGCAAGGAAGGTCTCAAGTTTCTGCCTGGGCCAATCTTGTGGAACTTTCTTGGCGACAAGATAGTTCACAATATCGGCATACCATGGAAGCGAGGCGATAGCAAGGATCGCCTCATCTGGGAAGGTCTCACAAATCGGGTCAATCTGGTCAGAATCCTCAAGATACTCCAATCGGGAGAGATGATCCTCCACCACATTCTTGACTCCAGACTTATCCTTGATCTCTATGTCAAACTCCTGGAGTAGAAGGATCCATCTGGTCAATCTAGCTTTGGCATCCTTCTTTGCCATGAGGTACCTGATGGCAGTATGATCAGTAAAGATGGTCACTCTAGATCCAATGATGTAAGATCTGAACTTATCTAGGGCAAAGACTACGGCTAGCATCTCCTTCACAGTGACTGTGTAGTTTCGCTGCGCGGCATCCAATGTACAGCTAGCGTAGTGAATAGCAAATGGGACTCCATCCCTCCTCTGTCCCAGCATGGCCCCCACGGCAAAATCTGAGGCGTCCGTCATTATCTCGAATGGGAGAGACCAATCAGGTGGCTGAAGGACAGGAGCCTCTATCACACATCTCTTGAGAGTCTCAAATGACGATAGACACTTATCATCTACAAGGAACTCGGTGTCTTTCGTCAGCAGATCAGTCAATGGTCGGGCAATCCTGCTGAAATCATGAATAAATCGTCGGTAGAAACCGACGTGCCACAGAAAAGACCGTAACTGCCGTTAGTTGGACGGTGGATTGAGTTTGATAATGACATCCACCTTGCCCGGATCAACCTCCATGCCCCTGTTGGAGATGATGTGGCCAAGCACCGTCCCTTGAGTCACCATGAAGTGACTCTTCTCCCAAGATAATACCAGGCGAACCTCTATGCATCGCTGAAGGACTCGGTCTAGGCAGTCAAGACAGGAGTCGAATCCGTCACCATAGACCGAGAAGTCATCCATGAAGACCTCCAAGCACTCCCCCACCATGTCCGAAAAGATAGACAACATGCATCTCTGAAAAGTCACAGGGGCATTGCATAGCCCAAATGGCATGTGTCTGAAGGCGTATGTGCTGAAGGGACAGGTGAAGGTGGTATTGTCCTGGTCCTTGGGCGCGATTGCCACTTGATTGTAGCCGGAGTACCCATCTAAAAAGCAGTAATGGCTCTTCCCTGCCAGTCTCTCAATGATCTGATCAATAAAGGGCAGGGGGAAATGATCCTTCTTGGTGGCCTGGTTGAGTCGTCTGTAATCTACGCATACCCGCCAAGAAGTGGGTACCCGGGTAGCAATCTCCTCTCCGGACTCCGTAACCACTGTAGTGATGCCCGTCTTCTTGGGAACCACATGCAACGGACTGACCCACTTGGAGTCGGAGATGGGGTAGATAAAATCGGTGCTCCACCACTTCGAGATCTCCTTCATGACAACCTCTCTCATATTCGGGTTCAGCCGTCGCTGGAACTCACGCGACGGCTTTGCCTCATCCTCGAGATAGATGTGGTGAGAGCACAAAGACGGACTGATCCCCTGGAGATCTGCTACACTCCATCCTATCGCCTTGCGGTTCTTTTCAAGAACCCCCATCAGACGGGATTCTTGCTCTCCAGTCAAATCAGCAGAGATAATGACTGGGTACATCTCATGCTCACCCGCAAGAAACCTATACTTCAACGACGCTGGTAGTGGCTTCAGCTCTGGACAAGTCGGTGCTGGCAAATCTGGCTTCTGAAGAATCCGAGTGTATGCTGCCAAATCTGCTCGGGAAAATGAGAACTCTCTCTCGCAAACTGGATCTGGAGAAGGCTGCTCAACTGGATTGTCTCTGCTCTGCATGGCATCAACCCACTCTGTAGCTGTAGGCTCAGTAGAAGTCAGATCAGGTATAAGCTCAACAAACTCTGTTGATGATCATATTATATACTAGTATAACATGCTTAAATTATGTGAAGTACAACATTAATCTTTGATGTATAAACTTAAAATTCACATAAATTGCATCCTATACACATAGGAGATAAAATCATCATTCACATTTAAAAATCTTAATCCTATACTGATATTAATTATCAACTATAAAGTTTAGACTTGTTGTTATCAAAGAAAATGAAGAACTATTGGGTATGCTTATAATATACAACATCCAACACATTTCGCTTCACCTTTTTATTGGGAAGAAATGGGGAGGGGGTATAGTGTAAAAGACCCACTCTTTATTATCATGCATAGAGCCACCCTTATTATGCCTTCCCCATGCAAATAATAAAAATGCCTCTCCCATTCCCATGCATTCTAGCCGACACATATGCCTTCCCCATGCAAAAACAAATTAACTCTCCATACACTAATAATGGTATTTTGTCTTCACTTGCATGAGATGTTTCCAAGCAAATACCATTATAAAATGATGCCCCCTCTCCTTCCACTTGTCATTCACTCATACTCCTCTCTCCCCATTCTCATTCTCTTCTCACGCACAGCACCCCTCTCCCTCGTTTTTTTATGCACGTTCAGCCTCTTCTTTCCCTCACTCTCTTTCTCTATCTCTCTCTATCTCTCTCTTTTTCTCATGCAGATGACGCCTGATATGCAGCATCCACCGCGAGTGCATCCAACGCGAGTGCATCCAGCCACTGTCCCCAGCAATTAGCGTGCGCGAGTGCATGCCCAGCACTGCCCTCCAGTGTGTTCTCTTTATACATCGCATAGCTGTTGTGCGCACCTACAGCCGCACACCACCGGGTATGCGTCCATCCACTATCCTCCCCTTTGTGCGCGTCATCGTCTACAACCGTTTACCTATGCGCGCCACTCTCCTCCTCGCGGTATACTCCAGCCGGCAGCCATCATCTTCGCGCACCTCTGACCGCCATCATCATCTGGATAGAGAAGTTTTTCCCTTCTTATTTTTATATCTCTCATGCATTTTGTTCTATTAGTTGCTCTTGTTTAAGATGAAAAAAAACTTGTTTGGTAATGTCTTTTATTTACTCTAGTTTGTTTCTCGAAATATGCATTGCAACTCTTACATATTTATTCCATCTTGAAATAGTGCATGTGTCACACTATTATCTCCATATTAATTTGCGATTCATCCCCCACTTCCTCCCTTTGTCACACTCACATCCATATTTAGTCAATCTAAGCTCTTGGAAATACTTTCTCCGTAGATCGCAATTTTCCATCATCTATCTTTCGTCGCAAAGGATCTAAGATTGATTTAAGTTTGAAAGAAGTACAAATATCGCAAATTTGCTTGGTCCCTGTGGATTCGATCCTCTACTTGCTGCATACTTTTTGCATGCTTTCATCGTGCTCGTAGTTGAATACTATTTTTTGATCTTGATTATTCGTGGTAACACAACGACTTGATAAAATCAACATCTTAAACCGCAAAAAATCTCGTCAACATTTTGGCGCCGTTGCCGGGGACTAGGCAACATTTGCAATTTTTCTTCTTCATTTTAACTTAGTTTCAATTATCTAATCCGTGCATTTTCTTGTTTCGCAGGTACTTAGGCTTCTAAAAGAAAAAAATTCATTTGTCTTCTATGCATTTTTAGCAAACTTGTAATTTATTTTAAGTAAAAAAATTTGTAATCTTAATTTCTCCATTATTCTCAGAAAAGCTCGCCATCAGGAGGACAAAATATTACGAATTAGCGCCAGAAGTGCAGGCACTGTGAGCTTTTCTTTCTCTTAGGCATCCTAGGTTTTTACATTTTTTGCATTTGTTTGCGCATCGAATTAAACGGAAAAAAATAAAAAAGAGTTCTTGATTGCATCATCTTTGTGGTCTTCTCCCTCTGATAATCTAATTCAAAGACCACCAAATCGTGTACTGATCATTTAAGAAGATAAGCTCGAAAGGCCACCGCAGTGGCCCGAGCAGAAAGCGGGAAAATTCTGATTGCTTGATTTGATGCACGTGTATGACACAAAAATCACGAGCACATAGAACCCTTGGATAGTGACAAAAATCCCTGGTGCTACGTGGGATTGCAGAGAGAAATCGTAACTCCTCGACGCGTTGGGCACAGGTTCTTGTGGGAAGAGCAGATCTAACGATCTGAGTACCAACCCTAGATCCCCCAATCGGATTAGGACATCGATTTCTCACAATCTTCCACAGCACCTCATCCTTAAGGACTCTAATTTCTCTGAAAATTTTTGTTGAATCATTAAATTAAAATCGAAAAGATAACCGCTTCCGCGACAATTTTTGTGTGAGTTGGTGAATCAACAAATTGTCTGGTATATTGTGCTGTGTCTGTTAGGTCGTAGATCTCTGAAAAAACTAGTGCAACCACCATTAGAATACGACCCGATTTATAGAAGAAAATCCAACCCATCTCCATCAACTGAGAATTCACCTAATCTAGGAGACATGGGAGCAGAGAAACCGAACACCGTGGACCTCATCTTCCAACAGCTACAACTTTTGAGAGAAGAGAATGCGACAATCCGACATACCATAGCTCCTCTCATCCGACCACCACCCATCAACACGCGTTATTTCTCTGCAGCAGAGGACACAGTCCATTGGGTTCAAAATCACACCCAGCCCAAACAGCTAATTGAGCCCTTACTAACACAACCAACCTCAGCTGTGGATTTTGATGCTTTGACCCAGGCCATTCAGCAATTGGCTGCAACACAACAAAAGTCCAATCAAGCCAATACACCAAGTGAGAGACCCAACATACTTGAACGACCGTTATTGGCGACTGCCAAGGCACATTTTGATTGTGAAGATGAGAAAGTGGAATTGAAAATCAATGATGAAAATATTCCTGTGGATCATGTCACCCCTACTTATGGTGACTCTGAAATTGAGGAATGTGGATGGATAGAGAACTGTGTTATTCTTGATGATTTTTCCCCCATCCATCTCAGCAAAGATCCTCTGGAGGTTAGTCTGAACACCTCACAACTCACTCATAGGGACATGTCTCATCTAGACTCTGCACTTGAAGCCTCACCATGTACTCTCACTGATCGGGAAATTTTTGAATTAAATGAAGCCTGGGAAACACTAAATACTGATCTCCAATTAACTACAGCCCTGGGTATGTCAAAGATGAAGACATGTTTTGATGATAGCATTGATCCTTCCTCAGACGATTTTGAAAATTATGAACCTCGGTGTATTAATGATATTGATTGGTCTGAAACAAAAGTTGAAATTGAGGATGGCACTTATCTTGAATGGGAAGAAGAAATAGAAGGAGATATACCATTTGATTTGATTCTCGATGTGATTTTTCAATTATGGAAATAACATATTTAGAGTTGAAATCTGAGGACATATCAGACAATGAGTTGACGTCTTCATGCACCAAAACCCCCTTCCATACAACACATGATGATATGCTGAAGATTTTTTGCGATGACTCGTTGAAAGATGAAAATTTCAATTCCATTACCCCCACCACAAGGAAAGAAGATCAAATCAATTCAGTCGATGATTATATGGATATATCTTCTACTACTGAGTCTGATCAGAGTAATTTTCTATTCTTTGATCTTTTTTGGGATGATACCGAAGAACTACTCAAAATAATCGAAGAAAATCATCCATTAGCCAATATTCCCCCGCTCCTGGCCTCTGAATCTCCTAATCATATGTCTTGGAAAGAATCATCTTTGTCACTCAAGAAGAGAATTGAAATGAAATCCACAATAGATGCCGCCGAGGATAGCCATGATGATTATTTGAGGAAAAATGATGATTTATCACAATATACAGAGGATCTCATGGAGGAATCAATTCTTGATCATGTAGAGCTCGACTTCAATACATCATATCGGATCCATGAGCCTTTCACCAGTCCACCCATTTCCCTCCCATCACATCCAATCCAAGATCAAATTGATTCATCTCACATTCCGATTCATCAACCAATTAATGTCTTCACTGTATTAATGAGAGCACACATTTATCAAATTCATCAACCGTGCTCTCACATCTGGGTCATGATATCCATATCATGTCAAGAGGTTCATTTGGGTTTTCTGAATACAGTTCTACACTCACACGCAACACTGGATACTCGTGAAAAGCTGAATCGTCGAGTTGGGACGTTAAACCAACAACATTTTGTGGGTCCACACCCATAGGTATCTTTTCCTTTCTTTGTATCCTTCTCTTTACTGCATTGCATTAGATAAGTATGGGGGTCCACCTCCACACTTCACAAAAAAAACCAAAAATACTTTTTACATTTCACATCCCTTCTGATCCTCCTGTTACGCATTGTCTTCACCATGAGACATGATTTCTGATAAGTATGGGGGGTGTCTGCATAGTTTTTCAAAATTGCATACTCTTCTCAAAAAAAATCTCTCTCTTTTGCAAAAATGCCCCTAAAAATATTTTCAAAAACAAGAAAACCACCAAAAATACAATCCTTCCTAGTTTTATCATATTTTGAGAAATCAGATCTTCACTGCATAAATCATAGACTTAGGTTGAGTTGACCCTAATCCGCTTAACTCCATCAGAATTTCACTAGGCAAGAGTTTTTAAGCTTTCTTCAGGTCCATATGGACTTTATTCTCTCTGTTCCCTTAACTCTACTGGCGAATGAACTTCTGTATCTAACTAGATCACCTGAGAAACTACTAGCACTCTTAAACTCTTCAGTGGATATTAAGAATCTGCACATTGCACTTAGCTTGATTGAGTTTATTTTACGAGATACGATTACAATCTAGTTGAGGTGAGGAGTTGTCCTCTTGGTTGTGCCAATGCCTGAACCTTTTCTATAGCTAATGAAGGAACTTGACTCAGGAGCAACATGATCTCTCTAGTCTAAGTATGTCAGCAAATAAGCCAGTATCGTGCCTCCAAAGTCAATATTAAGCCGATGCTACCTTTTGATGCCAAACCCAAAACAAAAACACCACAAAAAGGTATATCATAACAAATGCCAAAAAAACCGCCAATCATGCAAAGATATGCAAAGCAAAAGCAAAGAAGACCACCAAATAACCCTTCTCCACAAAAAAGTCGTGGTAGCATCCCAATGATGCTACCTAAATTATTAAAAGAGGCCCAAAGAGGCCCAGGGTTAAGCTCTGCAAAAGGAAATAAATGAGAGCAACGGAGCAAAGCAGTCTACGGAAATCCCCGATCCCATTTTCCAAAGAATTATGACCTATTTCTTTATGCTGACATACTTGGGTGAAAAGAGAATATGCCTGAATTCAGGTGAGGACCGAGGCTATATGAGTAGGGAATCATTCGGTACCTTTATAGATTGTGTTGTTAGCTCGTTTCTCTTGACTCGCGAAAGCTAAAATATCACTAACACTGTTTATATCCATTCAAAGTCAAAGAGAATGCTTGTATCTTAGGGATGAGCTGACCTGATCGACCTTCTGAAACCATGTCTGATTTTGTTGGAACTGAGAAGCTGTTGAAACTACAAAACTCGAGTCAAGTCGACAATTCGAACAAATCATTAATCCATGGGTCAACTCTACTGAAGTCCGTGTATTTGTGAGGTTAGTATCTGAAAACTCGACACTTTGTGGGTATGTCTGCTGCAGACCCACACCAGATCTATCTTGGCTATTCTCCTTGCCCTTCATTATTGCTTATCTTATTCTTGCTCTGGACTAGCAAGACTTAAGTATGGGGGTGTGATGATCATATTATATACTAGTATAACATGCTTAAATTATGTGAAGTACAACATTAATCTTTGATGTATAAACTTAAAATTCACATAAATTGCATCCTATACACAGAGGAGAGAAAATCATCATTCACATTTAAAAATCATAATCCTATACTGAGATTAATTATTAACTATAAAGTGCAGACTTGTTGTTATCAAAGAAAATGAAGAACTATTGGGTATGCTTATAATATACAACATCCAACACATTTCACTTCACCTTTTTATTGGGAAGAAATGGGGAGGGGTATAGTGTAAAAGACCCACTCTTTATTATCATGCATAGAGCCACCCTTATTATGCCTTCCCCATGCAAATAATAAAAATGCATCTCCCATTCCCATGCATTCTGGCCGACACATATGCCTTCCCCATGCAAAAACAAATTAACTCTCCATACACTAATAATTGTATTTGTCTTCACTTGCATGTGATGTCTCCAAGCAAATACCATTATGAAATGATGCTCCCTCTCCTTCCACTTGCCATTCACGCATACTCCTCTCTCACCATTCCCATTCTCTTCTCACGCACATCACCCCTCTCCCTCGTTTTTTTTATGCACGTTCACCCTCTTCTTTCCCTCACTCTCTTTCTCTATCTCTCTCTTTTTCTCATGCAGATGACGCCTGATATGCAGCA
Source organism: Ottelia alismoides (assembly GCA_037367405.1). Lineage (NCBI taxonomy): Eukaryota > Viridiplantae > Streptophyta > Magnoliopsida > Alismatales > Hydrocharitaceae > Ottelia > Ottelia alismoides. The sequence goes on from JAZKJV010003596.1 coordinate 242,344, forward strand.
GCCACCGCGAGTGCATTGAACGCGAGTGCAGCCAGCCACTGTCCCCAGCAATTAGCGTGCGCGAGTGCATGCCCAGCACTGCCTTCCAGTGTGTTCTCTTTATCCATCGCATAGCTGTTGTGGGCACCTACAGCCGCACACCACCGGGTGTGCGTCCAGCCACTATCCTCCACTTTGGGCGCGTCATCGTCTACAACCGTTTACCTGTGCGTGCTACTCTCCTCCTCGCGGTATACTCCAGCCTGCAGCCATCATCTTCGCGCGCCTCTGACCGCCATCATCATCTGGATAGAGAAGTTTTTCCCTTCTTATTTTTATATCTCTCATGCATTTTGTTCTATTAGTTGCTCTTGTTTAAGATGGAAAAAAACTTGTTTGGTAATGTCTTTTATTTACTCTAGTTTGTTTCTCGAAATATGTATTGCAACTCTTACATATTTATTCCATCTTGAAATACTACAAGTGTCACACTATTATCTCCATATTAATTTGAGATTCATCCCCCACTTCCTCCCTTAGTTACACTCACATCCATATTTAGTCAATCTAAGCTCTTGGAAATACTTTTTCCGTAGATCGCAATTTACCATCATCTATCTTTCATGACAAAGGATCTAAGATTTGATTTAAGTTTGAAAGAAGTACAAATATCGCAAATTTGCTTGGTCCCTGTGGATTCGATCCTCTACTTGCTGCATACTTTTTGCATACTTTCATCGTGCTCGTAGTTGAATACTATTTGTTTGATCTTGATTATTCGTGGTAACACAATGACTTGACAACATCTTAAACCGCGAAAATCTCGTCAACATCTGCCCAATCAAAATCTGACTCCGAGGGATCTGTATCTCCATCACAAAATAACTTTGTCTCGCGGTCGAGAACCGGATCTGCCGCCTGAAAAGTATCCTGGACCAGGAATGTGCTCTCCAAGCTATCCTCTGCTGGCGTCTCTGCATCAGCGAACTCTGAAGGTGAGAGGATGGCCTGTGCGTCTGGATCTGCCCAAACTGCATCATCATCTGTAATCACAAAATCACAGTCCTGGTGGATGTCTGGCCCTGCATCTGTCATCTGCTCTGAATCTGTGCTCGGCTCTGAGAAAGCTGAATCTCTGGCTCTGATGTCCTCGACCGTCTCTATTTGTACACTCTCGCCCTAGACATGAAAGTATACCTTCCCGCTATCATGGTCAGTCACTGCCTTGGTTGTGGCCAAGAACGGGCGACCTAGAATGATGGGGGTATCGGTCACAGACTCAGGGATCTCCATGTCCAACACAACGAAGTCCACAGGGAATTGCAGATCCTGAATCGTGATGACAACGTCCCTCAGCAACCCCTTCGGCCTCTTGACAGATCGATCAGCAAACTGAATGACTGTCCTGCTCTGTTGTAGAGTGCCCAACTCGAAGCGATCGAGAAGGGCTGTCGGAAGTAGGTTGATCGAAGAACCGCTGTCTAATAGAGTGTGGTCGAACCTTTGCTCTCTGATGTGGCATCTGACATATGGGGCTCCTGAATCTGGCCTCTTGGCCGACAAACGGTTCTGAATCGCGAAACACGTGGCTCTGGTCAGCACATGGATCTCTGACTGGTGCTTCCTCCTCTTCCTCCTAACTGTAGTCCAGTCTCTGAGCGATCTCTGGAGTAGAGGGATGTGCTGCAAGGCCTCCTGAAGAGTCATCTGAATGTGGAATCTGTCGAGCATCTGTTGGTTGAACTCTTCCTGCTGTCTCTTTTTTAGATTTTCTATTTTCTTCCCCTTTCCCATGTGGAGTGCTCTAGGGAAGGGGATCACAGAGTCCTTCTCAGATGAAGGATTAGGAGAGGATCTAGGCTGCTCAAGCACGGCAGAATCCACACATACATCATCATGCACCACAGGTGGATCCGAATAAAATAAACCCTTTCCTTTATTGCCAAATAAGTCCTGAGATACATGAACAGATGGAAAGACTACATGACTAGCAGAAGTAGAAACAGTAGCATCAGCACCACCCTCGGCAGGTCGACTCGCGGCATCAGTACCGCGCTCTGGCTCGGCAACAATGGTGGCATCAGTACCACCTCCTCTGTATGGTGAAGTGGCCGCCTCAGTACCATCTGTGGGATCAGCATCCATGGTGGACTCAGTACCACCGTCATCATCTCTCGTGGCATCAGTACCGCGATCCTCCTCTCCTGGCGCTCCTGAATAACACGAGAACGTCGCTCAGACGAGGTGCCGCCTGCTGGCGTCCTACCGCTCCTAAGTGTGACAAAATCAGTATCAAATAGATATGCAGACAAATCACCAAATGAATCACTAGGAGTGGCATACTCTGTGAAATCTACCTGCTCAGACTTCCTTTTCAGGTTATTTGGGTTCGGCTTAATCTGGGCAGGGATGGCGGCCTTCCCTCTCACTATCTCCCGCACCTCCTGGCGGAACTCATCCATCTCCCGTCTGAAGATAGCCTGCTGGTCAGTCAAGAGGCGGGCTATATCGTCTAAGGCTGGGTTCTCATAGGATGGCCCATGAGAACCTGACGGGTGGCCTCGCTAGTAGTGAGGCTGCTATTGTGGCTGGTGCTGCGGGTGAGAGGGGTACTGTTGAGAATGATATTGCTGCTGTTGAGGTTGATCACGCCTCTAAGAATGTCCCTACCGATAGGGACAAGAACCATACTGTGAAGACTGCTGCTGTTGTTGGTGCCGGTACACTGGGGGCTGCTGTTGCTGCTCTCGCTGATGGCCGTACTGGCCACCCTGACCTGAAGGCTGCTGCTGGGAACTGGCACCTCCGGCCGATCAACGGAATCTGGGATGGTCTCGTCGGATACCGGGCTGGGGTCGGTCGTGCCAAATCCCGTTGACGTCCATCAACGGCTCAGGCTCATAGGAGAGTGGAGGGAGTACTGCAGAGGTTGATCCGGCTGGTAAACCACCATCTGAGTGTCTGGGGCTGGTGGTGCCTGGTAGTAAGGCTGCGGCTACTGGTACGGCTCCTCCTGTACAAGTTGGACCTGTCTAGGCTGGCTGGAGCTGGAGCACTGGGACGAGCTGCCACTGTCACTCGGATCTCCTTGTGACTGAAGACGGAGCTGAGAAGCCGTCTGTGCCTCCTGGAGACACATGATCTGTGTCTTCAAGTCACTCAACGTCTGTGCCATCTGATCCATCAGTGAAATGCTCTGGCACTGCTTCTTCTCTATAATCTCCATCCGGTTCAGCTTCTCGTTGATGATGCCCATGTCGACGGCTATGGACTCGGCCTCTGCGGCTGCCGCCGACGAAGTAGAAGGACCGGCATCGACCCGTGCTATCCTCTAGTACTGCACAGACTGTGGCTGGGGGCGTCCCTGAGTGTAGAGTCTGGTCTGGGACATCACTATATAGTTCTCGGCCATCTCCTTATAGATGACCCAGACCTGATCATGATCCTTGGCAAAGTAGGACCCGTCATAAGAAGCGTTCACCAGGCCTTGCAGCTCTGGTGTCAATCCGCAAAAGAAGCTATGAACAAGGTTCGGCTTCGAGATGTCGTGGTGCGGGCATCTGTCTGTCAACTCACGGAACCTCTCCCATGCCTCGTGAAACTGCTCATTGGGGAGCATGGAAAAGTTGCTTATCAGGGCCCTCACCGTGTTCGTCCGTCCGAGTGGATAGTACTTGTTCAAGTACCCAGTGTAGAGCTGCTCCCAGGTATACAGAAACCCCCCTAAGTGCTTCAGCCAATTGGTTGCTCTGTCTGCTAGGGAGAAGGGAAAAGCAATCATCTTGATGGTATCTACGTCCACATGACGGTCATGGATAGTGCTGTAGATCATCTCAAACTCCTGGAGATGAAGATGGGGATTCTCAGTAGCCAGCCCATGGAACCTGGGTAGAAGCTGAAGAGTGTTCGAGGGGAACTTGAAGTCCCTTATGATAGCTGGAAGTAATACCCAACGGTGCGTCAAAGTCGATCCGGGGTTATGCAACTCCCGCATCGTTCTCGAAGGCTCTGTTGTTGCTGCTGCTGCTGCGGCTGCAGCTGCTGCCGCATCTTCGGGTATCCTCGGTCCGTCTCCTAGGTCGCGCTGCTCGCGGTCTGCTCTCATCTGCTCTATCTCTCTCCTCATCTCAATCATGAATGCACCCTGATCCCTCAACTGTTGTTGCACTGAGTCAAGGGAGGCGATCAGGGTGGAGTTGATCACACCCGGGTCCAGGACAAATGTCTGCTCTGGTCGGGGACCTCCGGTGCGGTCATCGCTGCTGCCGACCATGGTCTCTGCAAAGGCAAAAGATCCAAACTCAGATGCCGATAAATCATCTGAATGTGGTCTCTCATCTGACACTGGCATCTCAGGAATGGTAGAAGGGTGGTCAAGGGGGAACAGGGCAGAGTCGAACTCGAGTTCGGAGAGCGGGTGTGAGCTCTCTCGAACCGACCTAGATGAGTGGGCTGGAGTGCTGAAAAGCGGTGCAGCCAGAGGCTGCCTATGGGACCTCCTGCCCATCATCGTGATCTGGCGAGTCGGGCGGATGGGATCTGTAACAACTATGATCAGCAAGCAAAACCCTAGATTCACCTACTCAATGCGAGCTGAAGACCGTAAGGGTTCGGTCAATTATCTTGTCTGTTTTTATTAGGTGATCAAGTCAAGATAGCAAAGTGGTTACGTGACCTATTGGGAATCCAATCCGCCGAATAGACTGTCCCGTATAAAAGGCCAATAGTCTGATCGAGGCTCGGATATGGATCTATCCTAGTGTGCGAGTCACTCTCTCGCTCAAGCAAACCAGACAATGAGGGGGTTGCTCTCCCCAAGACAAATTTTTAAGTGGAGTGTCTTTAGGGTTAAGTTGGATTAGCAGTCCCAATTTTATAGTTTTTCTTTTTATGTATTTTTCAATATCAAACAACGCCTAACGAATTTTTCGGTTCTCCTAGTTATTTTAATCCAAAACAGGGGGAGAAGACGAAAAAGCCGATGCACGTGAATCAATGATGCATGCAAAGTAAGAGATGCGTATCTGACTCCAGCAGTCTACATGCAGGGTGATCCGCGAATAAAATAAAGACAAAATATAAACTACATATATGATGCACGTGGAAAAACCGACCCTGAACAAAGCAGTTCTACTCGTGAAGAATAGTAGCCGGGTACTCGAGCCTAGGTCCGGAGTCCTATCTTGGGAGCCACTCGGTGTCTGCCACAACGGATCCTGCACGTGTTGTATGTGACTCCTCAAGGTACGTGGACCAGAGCTCTAATAAGCGGTTTTTTCTTTGTGATTTAATTAATTAACTCCAATTATTGATCTATAGGCACATGCAGATAATTAGGATTTGGCTTTAATTAATTACGTCACAGTCAAAGAAAACTCCTAATCTAGGGCTAAAATCCGCGTAAATCAAATGAGCAGTAAATAAACGTCGAAAACCGTGAAAAAGCCGCGAAAATCCGATGAGGTCCCCCGAGCACACCGGTGCTCGGTGAAACAGACCCCGAAAGTCTAAGAGTCTCTGAGAGTCTAGGTACCTGTATTATTACAAATAATAAATGGTCTTGCTGAGAAAATAAACTAACTACACTAATCTAATCCGAGGCTATTCCACGGCTCCCGCACTCCTGCTCGCTCCTCGCATGCTCTTGCGGCTCTATAGAGAAGAGAGCCGCCTCCGACTCCCACGGTTGCTTCGGCTTCCGAAGAAAGCCGCCTAGGTCCTCGGGCCCTCGCAAGAAAACAAACAGAGAGTGATCAGACAAGATAAATATATAAACAAGTCAGATAGAAAATATATACAAAAATATATACAGAAAACTGCGAAAAAGAAAGCCGCGGAAAAATCAAATGCGACTACTAAGCCGTGCTTCCTGGCAACGGCGCCATTCTGATGAGTCGCCCGATAGACTATGGTAAATATATCACTAAGGTCGTTGTGGCCTCACTCACTCAGGGCTCAGAGCTCAATCAAGAAACAAAATTAGACCACCAATCGAAACGATAAAAATCAATCAGCATAAAAATAGCGGTTTTGCTGTATGATTAACCTGGTATAGCGCCCAGGGTCGGTCTCAAGGAGCACGAGTTGGCTTTGCGGCCTACGAAGTAGTCAAAAATGAGGAAAATAGAAACAACACTTTTTTGGTGGTTTTTACTATTTTTATATTTTTTTGGGGATTTTTGATAATAAGGAAAATAATAAAAAGACAAATATAGACAACTTCAACCAATTATTTAAGCACTCAAAAAGGGTCCAAAAATTCCAACAAAAATATTTTTATGTTTTTAGGTTTTTTACTGTTTTTGGTGAATTTTTGAGATTTTTATGATTTTTATATAATTTTCTAAAATGAAAGAAGGCAGCAAAAAGGGAAAACTGTCCAGTCAGGCTTGGAGGACCAAATTAAAATATAAAATGGTCCTGGAAGAGCCTGGAGGTATTTTATGAAAAGTAGAAATAATAAAGAAAATTCAGAAAAAGAGTTTATTGTTTTTGAAGTTTTCTACATTTTTTAGATTTTTTATAAGTTTTTCAGGGTTTTTCAATTTTTAGGGTTTTTATATATAAAAAATTCACGAAAATTGCACAGAAAATCAAACACAAACAAATTAACAAATCCTAATTTTTTTTAGAATTTTTAAGAGAGTTTTTATATTTTTTATGATTTTCAAATCTGAACAGAGGCAAAACAACAATTTTTGAATTTTTAAAAATACTAAAAAGCCTCGAAAATGTACCAAATTTTAGTTAAAATTTCACACAGTGACAGGAGCCACGTGTCCAATTTTCATGAAATTTGGACTTAATTTGCTATTTTATTTAATTAAAATAGAGGCTCACAGTGCACAAGGACCTAATGTAAGAAAAGCTAAGTCCAGGGGCTGAAATGTAACAAATTCAAGAAGTCTAAGGTCCCTAGTGCAAAAAGTCCAAGATCCCACGTGCATGACACGTGTACTGGGCATCGAAGGACCTATATATAAGAAAACCTACTTCCTGGGACTTATTAGCAACACGTGTTAAAAGTCCAGGGAAGAAGTTGCAAAATACCCACAAAATTTCTACATATGTTGAATAAAAACGTTCACAGGGGCATGGATGCAAATATCAAAACATATATTTCATTTAGTAATGCATAAAAACACAGCCCATACAATGCAAATTCTCCAAAATTTTCACGTGACGAAGCACGTGCCTCACACAAGCAGGGACGAAAATGCAAATACTAAAACGTTTCAGGTCCTAAGTGCAATTGTTCCAAAATAAAAACAACTGAAATAAATATTTACAGGACTCAACAGTAAATGACAAAACAAGAGGGGACTAAGAGGAATTTACCCCTTATTATTATCGGAGGGATGAGACGTCGCCACGTGGATGATCGGACGGTGCAGAGGCGATGGCATCCCTTCGATGAATCCTGGCTGAGATCTGACGGACCGAGACGTGCCATGTGTATGATTGGACGACTGTGATATGGGCTCGTCTTTCCTCTGCGACGGACGCTCTAGTTGAGGTCCTGTCTCTGATCTAACGGCTGCTAGCTCCTCGCTTGTGGATGGTCGAGATCAGAACTGGGCGAAGGAGCTCTATCGGACGGTGCTGGAGGATACTCCAAGAACAGGTGGCCAGCGACGTTCGCCAGCTCGATACGCTCGCTAGGATCCTCCTCTGCTGT